>SKCR01026895.1:0-19560 GCA_019454045.1 Zanthoxylum bungeanum | reverse complement strand
TTTAAGATTATCTATGCAGTTTTTATGTTACTGTTTTTTGGGATTTTGGGGACTGTTTCGGGAGGATTTTTGCTGCTGCTCTAAGGTGATTTGGGCTTCTGTTTTAAGGTGATTTAGGGGGCTACTTGGGCGTGTTTTAGAGGGGTGCAGGGGCTGGTTTCAGTGGCTTTAGGAAGGCTTATTATTTTCGGCTATGGAGGGAGGAGAATGAGAGAAAATTCTTGTTGTTTCTTGCTTACAATGGGCGTCAATGGGAAGGCTTCTTTTTTTGTGTATATGCGTGAACTAGAGGAGCCCCAGAGGCTTGGTGAAGGGTGGTTTATATAGAGAAGGGTTAGGGTTGACAAGGGAAGGGATTTTGTGCATTTAATTAGGATATGATTTAGTTTTAAACAAGGAAATCAAAGGATTGAGGGGGGGACAAAATATTTAATTTAGGAAGTTGCAATATTTAAATTGGTGTATATCTTATTGAATTAGGAAGTCAAATATGTGATTGGCTTTAATTGGTTAAGATAGATTTTAATTAGGCAAATCTTCTTTTTAGTTTTAGTATATAATATATTTGATTTATTTATATTAGGCATGATTTTATTTTATGTTTTATTTATTTGGTAAATGATTTAAATATTTTATTTAATGTTTAATATTTATTTATTTAATTTGGGATGTGTTTTATGGGCTTTGGGGAGCTAAATGGGCTGGGGTGTGAGGCTAGGAGCAAAACCAGAATTACCGGCTCCGTTCGAACGCCTCCTCGCACGCGGCACGAACGTCCGTAATCTGCACGAGGTTCGAACGAAGTAACGAACGCAGCACCAACGAAGACAGTGAGCTTGTTTATCCTGAATTTCCCTTTCCGATATCCGTTTCCCGCGGCTTTCGTGACTCAAAAGGTAGTGCCTCCAAATGAGGCTCATCATCGGGTTTCACATGCGAAAATGCAATGCCTACCATACTCATGTTGCAGGTTGAAAGAAGGAGATTCAGGCAAGTAAGCAAAATGAATGTCTTTATTATCATTCAGAAAAACACTCAAACAGATAGACGAAGTCAATGTCTTTATTAAAAATGCAGGAAATAAACCAGAAAGAACAGTTTCATTATTCGCAGCATAGCCTTCTTCCTCGGCCTATGGTTCTTCACCGTTGTCATCCATTATCCTCGTGAAAGGAGCTGGGTGGTTGAGAGCTTGGAGGATGAAGCTTTTAGGTAGGCCAGAGTTAATCATATAGGTGGGTGGCAGGACGGAGTGGTAGTTAGGCAAGGGGTTATCGTATGTGTTTGGCTGTTCTTTTTCAGGGTCAGGGATCTTATGGGAGTCAATTAAATCTTGGATCTCGTGGCGGAGACGTGTATAGCTATCAGTGTCATGACCAGGTTGCTGGTGGAAGTGGCAGTAGCGGTTCATATTGAGGTTTGGTGGGGGAAGATTTGGCAGTGGTCTAGATTCCATGGTTTTTAAGAGTCTTTGCCTGGTTAATTTCTCAAATACTTTGGATAAGGGTCTACCCAGGTTAGAAAAGTGCCTTTTCTTGATTGTGGCAACCTCGGCAATAGCGGGCTTGGTCTCAGGATGTCCTCCGAAATTCCTTCTATTCTGGCTGTAAAACTTTCTATTCTCGGCCTCCTCTTCTTCAATATCCATAACAGTTTCCCTCAACTACCGGAAATCTGCAATCATCGAAGTTATTCTCCTCAGTTTACCATAGATGGATGGCTTAGTCCCTTTGATGATCATTTTTATCTAATCTTTCTCCGAAGGCCTCGTCTGCATCTTTAAAAGCTGGCTTCTCCAGCGGTCCATGTATTCCTTAGAGTGTTGGACAATTATGACCCATAGCGTCACTATTTGTACAGATCATTATGTTGTTGTACAAATTAACTATGTGACAAAGGAGATTTCACTCTTATCATTTTTTATTAGATCACCAAGATATATAAATGATAGGAGGTCCCTATGATTTGTTCCTGGATTGAGAATGATATGAGACAGTATCAGTCCACGAAGGATAAATCATTAAATATCCCTAGTCAAAGTATTATCGAGATTTGACATCGATAAATACGTAAAAGACTAGTATTACACTTGTTCGCGTTGTGAGGGCACAACGGCATAGTTATCATATATTTGAGTATAGGATACTCATGCAAGTGTAATAAGAGGTTGTGTTTTACCGATGGTACGAGAAACAGCTTTGCTCTGGATAGACCCCATCGGAATTCCATTAGTATTATTACTATGTGTCTATGAAAGTCCGAAATCAGGGTAGGTGTATTTGGTCTTAACCTGAGACTTGCACCGCTAATACTTGCGACAATCAATATACTTTGGTTTTGGTCGTCCAGGGCTTTAACCGGTTTCTGTGTATGCCTCTTCTAGGTATATCGAGAATCATAGTGTGTTGGGTGTGATGTCAAGACGGAAGTGTCACTCCAGTCATATGGAGATGATGATCACGTAGGGATATAGAACTGGTTCTCTAAAAAGGTTGCAACCGTCGGGATAATATGACTTGGTCATGATTATCCGATAATAAAGAGACTAGTTACTCGTAATCCGTTATATGCTTCTTACGGGGCAGACATTGTACCAGCCCTAGGCCTTGCATGTGATCATCTGATACTAGATCAGAATACTCAACACTTCGTACACTACGTCTGATATAGATAATTATTCCTGTAAGGATATTTCTGGAGAATTGGGTAGGCATGGCGCTTTGCTAGAAGACAACCTTTTCTTGTAAATCGGTATAAACGTAGTACTAGGTACTTACGTGTTCAGATAGTCCGACGACCGTATTTACTGCCAACATATCCGGGAATCTCATTGGTCGCTTCCCGAAGATTCACCGATGATGTATGACTCGCACTTTTATTAATATGGGATTAATTAATAATGAGAGAGAAAATTAATTTGGGATTAATTGCGGAGATATTTTATCTGGGGTAAAATATCATTTAAATAGAGAGAACGATTAATTTGGAATTAATCAATTAAATAATATATTCGGTATATTATACGAATTGGATTTCGAAGCGGAATTAAAATTAGATTTTAATTCGGGCGAACGAGTTAATTTAGAATTAATTCGTTAGCGACGTGAATAGTGACTTCGCTAGGCGCAATCATTTAATTATGTCGCAACGGAAAATTCGTTAATTTGGAATTAGCGAACCCGAGCCCGTGATTGTTTGCGAGCGCATTCACATTTCGAATTCGAGTGCGGCACGCAAGTCAAATCAAGCATCAAATCATTAATCACATAAAGCGTCAAATCATTAGTCACTTTGAGTGATGTGACAACTTGTCACATTGATTGATTGATTGATGTGAGTTGATGGGAGTTTTTGAAAAGCTTTTGAAAGCTTGAATGACTAATACCATTATTTTAATGTTTGGTATATGTTATTGATTTTGGAAATCAATTAAAACAATTACACATTTTTAACTCTCTCTCTCTCTCCTTTGTTCATGTAATTGGAGCCAAAATCGCTCATCTCTCTCACGCCCAAAGTGGGCTGTTTTCTTCACTGGTTTTCCGAGAGCTTGAAGAAAAAGGGAAGCAAAGTGTTTGATTTTTGTGGCAAAAATCAAAGAGCTAGCACTCTGAGAGACATGCGAAGGTGATAGGTAAGTCTACCCATGAGCTTGAAATCATTTGACGAAGCTTAGAGCTTGGATTCTTGAAGATCCATGGCCAAAAATGGTGTAGTCCAGAAGCTCACTACCGAGAGCATGAAGGAGGTAGAAAGAAAATTTTGTTGCCTCGCGCGTCGCTCAACCGATCGATGTGAGTATTCCACAACTCCCTCGTTGTATTTGCACATGTTTTTATGCTTTGTAATCGATCCTTGGGGCCGTAGAAACTCCTACAATTGGTATCAGAGCTATTGATAAGCATGAAAATGATTAGGGCTTAAAATTTGGGTAAAATGTGTTTGAGCATGTTTTAATGAAATTGGATGAATTAGTATGCTTAATACATGTTTAATTGAGGATTGATTTGATAAATTTGATGAAATTGTGTTTGGAACATTTTTCCCCAAATTTCTTGTGTTGGCCGAATACACGAGTGCCCTAAAATCTTGGAATTTTTTGATTTTTGATCATTGGATGACTTGAATCAATTAGAGATGTTGATTTAATGTTTAACTGGATTTGATTGGATTAAATTCAAATTGGACAAAAATTAACCCTAAAAGCCGAGAGTTATAGCATGTAGAATTGAGTTTGATTTTTGTTAAATTGTGTTGGACATGATTTAATGATGATAAGCATGATTAATTAGGCTAATTTGATGTTTTGGAAATATTGATTTGGGTGATTAATAATGTTATACACTTTGGTAATTAAATTGGGAATTTGGAATTTGGAATTTAATTATATTGGGCTCAATTTTGGAAATTGGGCTTGTAATGTAGTAAATGGGCTTATTGGGCTTGGTTGTACTAAGTTGGGTTTAGGCAAAATGTTGGTTTCTATTAAGGTCCCAAGATCAATAATAAGCATGAATCAAGTGCGAATACACATCGAAGAAGTTGCGGAATACTCACATTGATCGGTTGAGCGACGCGGAGGCAACAAAAACAAAATTCTTCCTCCTTGAACTGTCACGGCAGTGGGCTGTTTTTGCACACTGGTTTGGCCTCCATTTTGGTCCTTCGTCAAGCTCCAAGCTTCGTCGAATGGTTCCCGGCTCATGGGTGGACTTCCCTATCACCTTCGCATGTCTCGTACGTGTGCTAGCACTTGTGATTTTGCCACAAAATCACACTCTAAGCTTCCCTCACAGCTCACATTTTTTACAGAAAAAACATTGAACAAAATGCCTCCATGGGCGTGTAGAAGAGGAGAAGAATGAGAGAGAAGGAGAGAAGTTGTGTATTGAATTAATTTGATTTCCAAAAATAAATAAAAACATATACAAAATTTGTGTAATGGTTTTCCCAAAAGTCAACACAATTTTTGGCTCCAAAATAGCATTAAATGCAAGCCATCAACTTCCATCAATCAATCAAATCAAGTGACAAGTTGTCACATCACTCAAAGTGACTAATGATTTGACGCTTGATGCGACTAGAGATTTGACGCTTGATTTGACTTGCGTGCCGCACTCGAATTCGAAATGCGAATGCGCTCACAAATAATCCCGGGCTCGGGTTCGCTAATTCCAAATTAACGAATTTTCTGATGCGTCGTAATTAAATGATTACGCCTAGCGAAATCACTATTCACTTCGCTAACGAATTAATTCTAAATTAATTTCTTTCGCCCGAATTAAAATCTAATTTCAATTCCGCGTCGAAATCTAATTTCACTTAATATATCAAATATATTAATTTAATCGATTAATTCCAAATTAATCGTTCTCTCTCTTTTAATTAATATTTTATCCCAGATAAAATATCTCTGCAATTAATCCCAGATTAAGTTTCTCTCTCTTCTAATTAATCCCAGATTAATTTAGAGAGCGAGTTATACGTCATCAGTGAATCTTTGGGAAGCGACCCATGAGATCCCCGGATATGTTGGCAGTAAATTCGGTCGTCGGACTATCCGAACACGTAAGTACCTCGTACTACGTTTATACCGATTTACAAGACAAGGTTGGCCTCTAGCAAAGCGCCATGCCTACCCAATTCTCCGGAAACATCATTACAGGAATAAAGGATCTGTATCAGGCGTAGTATACGTAGTATTGCGTATTTCTGTCCAGTATCGGATGATCTCGTGCTAGGCCTGGGGCTGGAATTGTGTCTGCCCCGTACGAAGAACATGTCGGATGTCTGGTAACTAGTCTCTATAATCGAATAAACATGACCTTGTCATTTTATCCCGATAGCTGCAGCATTTAAGAGAACCAGTCCCGTATCCTACGTGACCATCATCTCCATATGACTGGAGTGACACTTCCGTCTTGACATCACACCAAACACACTACGATTCTCAATATACCCAGTATTGGCGGACACAAAACCTGTTAAAGCCCTGGACGACCTCAACCAAAGTATATTGATTGTCGCAAGTATTAGCGGTGCAAGTCTCAGGTTAAGACCAAATACACCTACCCTGATTTCAGACTTCCATAGACACATAGTCATACTACCAATGGAATTCTGAGGGGGTCTATCAAGAGCGAAGCTGTTTCCCGTACCATCGGTGAAATATAACCTCCTATTACACTTGCATGAGTAGCCTATACCCAAATATATGAGAACTATGACGTTGTGCCCTCACAACGGGCACAAGTGTAATACTAGTCTTTTACGTATTTATCGATGTCCAATCTCGATAATACTCTGACTAGGGATATTTAATGATTTATCATTCGTGGACTGATACTGTCTCATATCATTCTCCTTCCAGGAACAAATCATAGGGACCTCCTATCATTTATATATCTAGGTGGTCTAATGACAAATGATAAGAGTGCAATCTCATATGTCACATAGTTAATTTGTACAACAACACAATGATCTGTACAAATAGTGACGCTATGGGTCATAATTGTCCAACAATCTCCCACTTGGGCTTTAGCCAGTCACTCGAGTGTCTTACACCCGAACTATGTACGGTTGGCTCAAACTGCTGAGAAAAAAGCTTTCGTCAGGGGATTTTCTTGATTATCGTCTGATGCGATTTATTCGATCATCACATCGCCACGATGTATGATCCGAACGAATCAGATGAATATCGAAGTATATATCTGGATCGTTGATGAGACCATTAATTCTTTAGCCAGTGCTGACACCTAGCTCAGCTGCTAACAGAATTATATCTAATCTAATTAGATTTGTTATCGACCCAAATAGCTTCTATTGCCGCCTCAGCTGCAGCAATAACCTGCATTTGTTGTTTATTCGGTAACAGTATCTTGTTTGGAAAATTTCCAGCTCACTGTACCGTTATTCAAACTTTGTAGTACCGTTTGCGACTTTTAGTCGTCTTATCGGTTTAGGAAACTTACAGTAGTGATCCCAGTCACTTCAATTTCTCCATCTCCACAGATTAAGACAGCATCCTTAGATCTCTAAGATACTAACGGATGTTCCTAACATCAATCCAGTGACTATCACTCAGATTGGCCTGTTTGTGAATCCATATGCTCAAAGCGTATGAGACACCAGGAAGCGTACATTTTTCAATGTATGATTTCTAAGAGAGTTTTAACAACTTTAAATCTTTCCCTGAAGATCTTTATTCCTAGAATAAAGGTTGTTTCTCCCAAGAATTCCACGGAGAATTTTCTCGAACGCCAAGCTTTCGTCGATTGTTATGGGAATATCATTTCCAAGAAATGACGTATTATCATTATTATATAGGACAACCACTTTCAGTGCGCTCCCACTAACCCTCTTATATACATAAGAATCATTTTCGTTTTGAATTAAATCATACTCCATTATGATTACATCAAAACGACAATTCTAAGAACCTATGCTTGTTTCAATCCAAACATGGATCGAATAACATGAAAACCTTGTTTGCTAGTTTTGGGTACGACAAAACCGTTAGGATGTTTTAAACATCCTCCAAAAGGTTTCCTTTTCAGGAAAGCGATTTTCCCGTTAAGCTGACATATTTCACAAATGAAACATGCAGCATTAGCAAGCATTTTCCAAATGGATTTACCATGGCAACAATTAAAAGGTTGAATCGTAATCAACACAATGTTGATAACGATACCTTTCTGCTACAAGCCTAGCTTAGTACGTTGGTTTGGTACCATCCATGTATGTCTTCCTTGAAGACTTATATAGTACAATAGGCACATGCCTTCTGGTACATCAACTAGTGTCAAACATAGTCGATTTACATGGAATCTATTTCGGATTTCTGACACTTTGTCATAATAGGGAGTCGATACCTTGTATCACTTCCTCATTCGTAGTCAGTTGGTATACCTCAATAGATTGACATCTTTACGAGGTGAGATCAGAAATCCATACCCCAGGTTGTTTTCTGACTCTCTCCGACATACGCGGTTCTTGTGTATTTGAAGATTATTAGTATAGTATCATCCTTTATGAACTATTTATGTTTTCCATTAAGGATCTGTGCCTGGAATAGTATTACTCCGATTTTCATCGAGTTTTACTATCCTCCCACTTACCACTGCATATAGGTATTCCTCTTAGGAAAACCGCATGGCGAGCAACAATTATATTGTTCTCTAGTGAGTTGTATAAGTACTATACTTTGGTATCCCTAGGATAACCTACAATTGGCACTTATCCAATTTGGGTTTTAGTTTGGTATCATCCAAACATATGCCTAGCATCCCAAATATTCAGGAATAAGAAAACCCAGTTTCTTTTCTGTTCATATCTTATATGAAGTCTGTCTAACAGATTTTATGGAACCTTATTCAAAATAAGTTCTGCACTGTTAATGCTTATCCTTTGAAGGAAATGGTAGCTGAGAGTGACTCATGATTAACCTTATCATATCTAACAAAATTGGTTACTCGGTTCGGACACTTCGTCAAAATGACGTGTTCCGGGAGGAGTCCTCATTGAAAGAATATTATACTCTTTCAAATATATTATAAACTTATTGCTTAAGTATTTTCATTACGGTCTTACCGTGATGGTATAATACTTTAGCCGATCTGTTTGTCTATTTGGTGTCGAAACTGTAAAAGTTTCCGATTTGTGTTTCATAAGAAACACATAACCATAACGCGATGCCACATTTGTATAGGTCACGAAATATTCATATCCACCTCTAGCCTAGCTAGAAATGGGCCCACTTGCTTCACTATGAACTAGGGCTAACAGATCGGTGGCATTTACACTTTTACCAAGTAGATAGTGTTTTAGGCACTTTGCCCAATAAACTAGATTCATAGACTTTATTTGTTTAGGATCAAATCAGTCCTAGTACTCACTCTTCAAAAGTGTGGATATACGATTCTTGTTTAATAGTGTCCTAGACAACTATGCCACAATTAGTTTCTTCTGATCAAATCAGTTTGGGCTATTTATTTGTCATATTATATATTCGAGATTTATTTATATTCAAAATTTAAATGTTTTTATTCACATCTAATGTCTTTATCTCAATATCATCTTTATATAATAAAACACTTTAGTGTTATAGAATATAAAGGTAAATCCGCAATGGATTAAACATTGATATAGAGATAATGTATCTAGTCAAACTAGTTACATTATAACAGTTTCCTAATTTAGGTACACACCCGAAGGGTAGTTCCTAAACTTAGGTATCTACGGTTAAAACAGCGACTTTCATCCCATTTCCAAATCGCAGATTAATCTCAATTGAAGTCAGTATCCTGTTCAAAACAGATTCTGAACATCAATATATATTTATGTACTACACTAAGTATTTAAAATCTAATTTCAATACTATTCATGAACATATTTATGACAAACATTTTTGAAGTCAGAGCCTTGCTCGTCTTCAATTCCTTCATGTCTGCTTTGTCCAAACGGCAGTCACGCTTCCGCGATCCCGCTTGCCACATTGAGGCAGACATTTTGGGATATGTCCTTCATCTTCCTAGAAGATTATAATGATTTTTCCTTTGCCCTTTTCCACATTCCAGAAGCCTTTGGCCAAGCCTTGGCCTTCTAGAATATCTAAGTAAGGTGCGACTAGCGCTACTTGCCTAATTGCAAACTTTGACTTTATCTCCTTGAGAATAGTCATTAACCCTCCAAGAGTTATTTTTGCAATTTTAGTAGTTCTAAAATCTAAGGATAGATTCTTTGAGGATCCTTCAATTTCATTATCATACTTTAAGGATCTAATCCTTATTTTTGATTCAGAAATTAAGGAGTCTACTGCGGTAAGTATAATGGATTAAGCACTAAAGTTATCATCACATAAATCTTCCAAAGATTATGCTCTACTATTTGCTTAACTCCGGGCTTAGGCATAATAAGTTATTTTATCAAATAAAGTAACTTATTATTTTCCAGGACCATCATGAAATTATTCCCAATTTGAAAATTAAACCATTTAAATACATTTTCCCCAGAATTATGTTTTAAATGTCAATCTTTCAATTTTATTTTGATTTTAATAGTCCAACTATTTAATCAACGATTTTGGTACTATTTATTATAATGATTACAATAGTCCAACTATTTAATCAACTATAATGTAATAGATTAAAATCAATTATATTGATTACTATAATCCAATTATAAAATCAACTATAAATGAATAGTTTGAATATATAGTCCAACTATTTGTTGGATAATATGACCCATAGCGTCACTATTTGTACAGATCACGGTGTTGTTGTACAAATTAACTATGTGACAAGGAAATTGCACTCTCATCATTTGTGATTAAATCACCATAAATGTATAAGTGAAGAGAGGTCCATATGATTAGTTCCTGGATTAAGATGATATGAGACAGTATCAATCCCCGAATGATTAATCATTAAATATCCCTAGCCGGAGTATTAACGAGACTGGACATCGATAATGCGGAATAGGCTAGTATTGCACTTGTGCGCATTGTGAGGGCACAACGACATAGTTCTCATATATATAAGTATTGGATACTTATGCAAGTGCGATAGGAGGTCGTGTTTCACCGATGGTACGGGAAACAGCTTCGCTCTGGATAGACCCCTCGGAATCCCATTGGTATTATGACTATGTGTCTATGGGAGGCCGAAATCAAGGTAGGTGTGTATAGTCTTAACCTGAGACTTGCATCGCTAATACTTGCGATAATCGGTAGACTTTGGTCTTGGTGGTACAGGGCTTTAACCGGTTCTGTGTACACCACTTCTGGGTTTATCAGAGAGTCGTAGTGTATTGGGTGTGATGTCAAGACGGAAGTATCACTTTAGTCATAGTGGAGATGATGTCACGCAGGAAACGGTACTAGTGCTCTTAAGTGTTGCGCAACCAATCGGGATATTGTGACTAGGTCATGCATATCCGATTATAGAGACTAGTTACCAGACATCCGACATGTGCTTCGGACGGGGTAGACACTTATCCAGCCCCAGCCCTAGCACGTGACTATCTGATACTGGGCCGATATGCACAATACTACGGTATACTACGCTTGATACAGATCTATATATTCCTGTAAGAATATTTCTGGAGAATTGGGTAGGCATGGCGCTTTGCTAGAAGCCAACCTTGTCTTGTAAATCGGTATAAACGTAGTACGAGGTACTTACGTGTTCGGATAATCCGACGACCGTATTTACTGCCAACATATCCGGAGATCTCATGGGTCGCTTCCTGAAGATTCACCGATGATGTATAACTCGCACTTTAATTAATCTAGGATTAATTAGAAGAGAGAGAAAATTAATCTGGGATTAATTGCGGAGATATTTTATCTGGGATAAAATATTAATTAAAGAGAGAGAACGATTAATTTGGAATTAATCGATAAAATAATATATTTGATATATTATAAGAAATTGGATTTCGACGCGGAATTAAAATTAGATTTTAATTCGGGCGAACGAATTAATTTAGAATTAATTCGTTAGCGACGTGAATAGTGAATTCGCTAGGCGTAATCATTTAATTACGACGCGACGGAAAATTCGTTAATTTGGAATTTGCGAACCCGAGCCCGAGATTGATTGCGAGCGCATTCGCATTTCTAATTCGAGCGCGGCACGCAAGTCACATCAAGCGTCAAATCACTAGTCGCATCAATTGTCAAATCACTTGTCACTTTGAGTGATGTGACATGACAAGTTGTCACTTTAATAAAGTGACTTGATGTAAAAAGTAGAAGTGATGGGTAAAAGGTGAAAAGCATTATTTGCTTTTTGTTTTTTGACTTTTTGGAATATGAAAAGGTTTGGTATATATTTGTTTTATTTATTTTTGGAAAATAAATGAATAATATTATTACATTTTTTCTTTTTCCTCACCATCAATTTCGGTCTTCTCTCTCTCTTGAAGGACAACATACGGTTTTAGCTTTTGGAGCCAAAAACCTCTTCTCCTCTCTCTCACGGTCATGGTGACCGATTCTCTTCCATTTTTTTCTGGTTTTCACACACAAATGAGAAGCTAATGATCTTGTTGCAAGATCTAAGTGCTAGCACACTACATGGGTTATATTAGGTGATAGGGAAACGAAGAATTTGTGAGCATGGAAAGCTTGAAGCTTGGAGCTTCAATGGAGTCTTGCATGGCCGATTTTGGAGCATCAAAACAGCCCCCAAACCGAGCATGATAGCAGTCCAAGGAGGCCAAAACCAAGCTTGAACATGAAGTGCGAATTTGGTCCATCTTGGTAGCATCCAAACAATCAATGTGAGTTATTCCGCACCTCCTTTGATATGTATTCAACTCATTTTATGCTTAAAATGATCTTTGGGACTTGATTTAAACTCAACAATGGTATCTTGAGTTATTGATTGCATAAAAACGAATTAGGGTTCTTGACCAAAATTTGGGGCTTTTTGATTTAAGCATGATTTTGACAAATTGTTTGTTTAAGAATGCTTGTATATGATTTAATTAGAGTTATATGTAATCAATTTGAAGAAAAATTGATTGGATTGATTTTCCCCAATTTGCTTAATGTTGGCCAAAACTTTAATTTGGGAAAACTCAATTTGAGCATCTAATGATTAAATTGTTTAGTATAGTATGCTTGAATGAGGTTGAATTGATGTTGTGTATAATCAATTTCATGAAATTTGGTTGAATCCATTTTTCCCCAAATTTTGGACATGACAAATTTGGGTAAACTTAATTTTGAGCATGTTTAATGAAATTGGATGATTTAGAATGCTTGAATGTTGTTTAATTGATGATTGATTAGATCAATTTGATGAAAAGTGTTTGGAACAATTTTCCCCAATTTGCTTGTGATGGCCGAATTTGGCAAGTGCCCTAATGTCTTGGTTTTTTTGATTTTTTGTTCATTGGATGACTTAGAAATCATTTGGGGATGTTGAATTTATGTTTGATTGGTTCAATTGGATTGAATTTGATTTGGGCATAATTTCCCTCTTTGGCCGAGACTTTGCATGTAAAATTGGGTTTGATTTTGATTTAATTATGTTGGACATGATTAATTGATGTTAAGCATGATTAATTGGACAAATTTGATGTTTTGGAAACTTTGATTTGGGCAATTAATAATGCTATACACTTTAGGTATTTAATTGGAAAATTGGGAATTTTTGGAATTAAATTATTCGGCTTAAAATTGGATTTGGGCTTTTTAAAGTTGTTATTGGGTTTATTGGACTTTGTTGTACAAAGTTGGTTTAGGCCAAAATTGGTTGGATCCAATTAGGCCCAAAACCGCTTCCAAAAGGCCCAAATGCAACTAATAAACCTTTAACGTTTATTGGGCCTAATGGGCCTAAATTAATTTATGGGTTTATGGGGTAACTCCCGGATTGGACTTTGGTTGCGGGTTTGACCCGAGTTGACCAAAAGTCCACGCCTCAAGAAATTAATTAAAAGCCCATTGGACTTTAATTAAATTAATATTGGATATTAATCGGGCTTTGAGACCCGTAACGATTAATTTGGAATTTAAATCGTAAAGGTTTATTTTATAAAGTGTAATATTTAATTTAGAATTAAATAATGAATTAGAATAAATACGTATTAAATTGGATTTAATTATAAATTAATTTAATTCGTAGAAATCGTACTTTGAATACGTGTTCGCAATACGAGTTTGACTCGAACAAAATCAAATCTTTGTTTGAACATTGGATGATCACTAATTATCAAGATTAATTAATTGGATTAGATTGATTAATAACATGCTTGTATGAATACATGGTTGTGATGTTTGAATAATGAATATCGGATGGATATTAGCTGGGTGGGGCGATTTTGGAAATTGTAATAAATTTGATTTATTAAATTGGACCTGCGTGTCCAGCCTTATCTCATATTTCTTTGTATTCTCTTCTCACCTATTCCCCTCTATGTATATGAGGTTTCTTTAGAAGTGTAGTGTAACGGGTAGAAGAAATAATAGTGCTAGCGGGAGAGAGAAAGTGAGAGATTTGATCTAGGATCAATGTAAAGTATCCATCCGCATATCATTATTATTTTATTTTCATACTCGCTTTATTATGTGCTTAGAATGCATGTTTAAGGGTGTATGATGATGAGACCTTAACAAAGATAATTAAATTGGTAGCCAATTTGCACGCGAAAAACCCTCGTTAAATATCAAGCGTTTATTTTCCTTCCATTGAGTGATTCTTACTCAAGATCCGAGATTGGCAGGGTTGTTGGCCAAAGTCAAGCCCTTGTCCGTCAAAGATGTGTTTTAATCACGAGGCTTTGTTCCATATCGGTGTCGTGTCCAAGTTGTGGTTTGTTGGCCAAAGTCAACCACTTCTTGTCCATTGACATTGATTACGAAGCTTCCATGTCAATGGGTCCGCGCTTGACTGGGATCACTAGGTTTGTTGTGCCAAAGCCAAGGCCTAGTTGATTCAGAGGAAAAAGGTTAGGGTATATATTCGATATATAGGCATATATATGATATATGTTTAGGACTTGGATGTCCACCTACTGGATCTAGGAGTTGGATGAGATCCAATTGATCTTCGAGATCTACCTAGTTAATTATCATACAATTTGTTGGCCAAAGTCAAGATTGTGTGATATTTAACGGGATCCTAGCCCACTAGGAAACACGGTTTCCCGAGTACTCGACAGAGGGTTAGAGGCTCGACGAAAAATAGTGGGAGGCAAGAATTGAATTTGCAATACTCGTTCAATTACTCGCCATACGCGCTCATTTAAATTATTTCGTCATTAGATTAAATGTTAGTTAGACTAATATTTAAATTGTTGTTTTAATAAACAGTTGGACTGTATTATACTTGATTATATATAATTGGATTATATTAATCAATATATTTGAATTAATTAATTTCAGTTTACAGTTGATTTTATAATTGGATTATAGTAATCAATGTAATTGAGGTTAATTAATTTGGATTATATTTGATTATATAGTTGGACTATTATAATCATTATAATATATATAGTACCACTAATCGTTGATTAAATAGTTAGACTATTGTAATCAAGATAAAATTGAAAAGTTGGATATTTAAAATATAATCTGGGATTAAAATATTTTAAATGATTTAATTTTCAAATTGGGAATAAATAATAGGTTACTTTATTTGATAAAATGACTTATTATATCTTAAGCCCAAAATTAAGCAAAATAAGTAGAGCATAAAATCTTTGGAAGATTTATGTGATGATGACTTAATGCTTAATTTAATATACTTGTCATAAATCTAATTTTAGATTTAAGAAGTATTAAAATTGCAATTTATAATTCTTGGAGAATTAATTGACTATTCTAGAGGAGATAAAGTCAAAGTTTGCAATTGGGCATGTAGCACGAGGTGCACATCGTTTCGATATTCTAAAAAAAACCCAAGGCTTGGCCTAAGGTTCCTAAAATATTGAAAAGGATAATTGACATATCCCAAAGTGACTACCATTTGGATATGGAATACACGAAGGAATTAAAGAAAGGGCGAGGCTCTAACTTTAAAAATGTTTGTCTTAGTTATGTTCACAGCTAGTATTGAAATTAGATTTTAAAATACTTAGTGTGGTACATAAAATATATGTATTGATGTTCAGAATCTGCTTTGAGCAGGATACTGACTTCAAGCTGAGATTCCTCTACGAATCGGAAACGGGACGAAAGTCGTTGTTTCGACCGTAGATACCTAAGTTTAGGAACTACCCTTCGGGTGTGTACTTAAATTAGGAACTGTTATAATGTAACTAGTTTGACTAGAGACATTATCTCTATATCAGTGTTTAATCCGTTGCGGATAAAACCTTTATATTATAGAACACTAAGTGTTTTATTATATAAAGATGATACTGAGATAAATACATTAGATGTAAATAACAGAATTTATATTTTGAATATAAATAAATCTCAAACATATAAAATGACAAATAAATAGCTCAAATTGATTTGATCAATAGAGACTTATTTGTGGCATTGTTGTCTAGGACACAATTTAACAAGACTCGTATACCACACTTTTGAAGAGTGGGTACTAGGACTGATTTGACTATTCAAATAAGGTCTGCGAATCTAGTTTATTAGGTAAAGTACCTAAAATACTATTTGCTTGGTAATAGTAAAAGGGTCACCGATCTGTTAGCCCTATTCATGGTGAAGTTAGTGGGCCCATATCTAGCTAGGCTAGATGTGAACATGAATATTTCGTGACCTTGACGAATGTATCATCACGTTATGGTTATGTGTTTCTTTTGAAGAACACAAATCGGAAACTTTTAGAGTTTCGACACGAAATAGACAAACAGATCGGCTATAGTATTATACCGTCACGGTAAGACTGTGGGAAAATACTTAAGCAATAAGTTTCTTATATACGTGAAAGAGTATAGTATTCTTTCAAATGAGGACTCCTCCCGAGACACGTCAGTTAGACGGTGTGTGTCCGAACGGATTAACCGAATCATGTTAGACATGATAAAGCTAATCATGAGTCGCTCTGAGCTACTGTTTTCTTCTTCAATAGGATATGTACTAACAGTGCAAAACTTATTTAGAATAAGGTTCCATATAAAACTGTTTGACAGATATCGTATAGGATATGAACAGAAAGAAACGAGGTTTCTCATTCCTGACAATTTGGGTATGCTAGCATAACGTTTGGATGATACCAAACTAAGACCCCAAATTGGATAAGTGCCAATATAGGTTATCCTAAGGAAACCATAAGTATAGTACTTATAAATCTCACATGAGAACAATGTGATTGTTGCTCACCATGCGGTTTTTCCTGAGAGGAATACCGATATGCAGTGGTCAGTGGGAGGATAGCAATACTCGATGAAAATCGAAGTAATACTGTTCTAGGCCCGAAGTCCTTAATGGAACACAAATAGTTCATCAATGATGAATCTGTACCATTAATCTTCGAATACACAAGACTGAGTAGATCGGATAGAGTCAGAAAACGACCTAGGGTATGGGTTTCTGATCTAACCTCATAAAGATGTCAATCTTATGAAGGTACATCCACCAACTACGTTTCAAGGAAGTGATACGAGGTATCGACTCCCTATTATGGCAAAGTGCCATGAATCCGAAATGGATTCCATGTATAACAACTATTTTGGATACTAGTTGTTGTACCACAAGGCATTGTGCCTATTGGTACATTAAACGTCTTCAAGGAAGACATACATGGAAGGCAACATACCAACGTACAAAGCTGGGCTTTTTAAGAAAAGGTAGAGTTATCAACATTGTGTTGATTCCGACGAAACCTTTTACCTGTTGCCATTGTAAATCCATTTTGAAGATGCTTGTTGATAACTGCATATTTCATTTATGAAATGTGTCAGTTGCAGATCAAAATCGCTTTCCTGAAAGGGAAACCTTTTGGAGGATGCTTACAACATCCTGACGATTTTGTATAACCGACAAATAAGCTTTGCGGGTAATTCGATCCATGTTTGGATTGAAGCAAGCATAAGGTTCTTGGAACTGTACGTGAAATAATCAAAATGTTTATGATTTGACTCAAAACGAAATAATTCTTGGTATATAAGTGTTATGGAGTGCAAAGAATAGTGAGTGTTAAACTTGAACACATGACATGAATGTCTGAAATATATGATAATATGCTTTCTTGAAAGAAATTCCCAAAAGCAATCGGTGAAAGCTTGGCTTTCATAGAAATTCTCCGTAGAATTCTGGGAGTAACAACCTTTATTCAAGAATAAAGATCTACTGGGATAGATTTGGAGTTGTTAACACTCTGGGAAATTGTACATTTAAAATGTACTTGATATGGTGTCTCATACGCTTTGAGCATATGGAGTCACAATCAGGTCAATCCAAGTGATAGTCACTGGATTGAAGATTAAGAACATCTGTTAGTATCTTAGAGAACTAAAGATGCTGTCTTAAACTATGGAGATGGAGAACTTGAAGTGACTGGGATCACTGTTGCAAGTTTCCAAACCGGTAAATACTGCGGTACTATAAAAGTTTGAACACTGGAACAGTGAGCTGGAAATCTTTCGAGCAAGATAATTGTTGCCGAATTAACAACAAATGCGGATTATTGCTGCAGCTGAGGCAGCAATAGAAGCCATTTGGATCGATAATAAATCTAATTAGATTAGATATAGTTCTGTTAGTAGCTGAGCTAGGCGTCGGCACAGGCTAAGAATTGAAGGTCTCATCAATGATCCAGATAAATACTTCGACTATTCATCTGATTCGTTCGGATCATACATCGTGGCGATGTGATGATCGAATAAATCGCGTCAGACGATAATTAAGCAAATCCGCTGACGAAAACCTTTCATCAGCAATTTGAGCGAACCGTACATAGTTCGGGTGTGGGACACTCGAGTGACTGGCTATGTGCCAAGTGGGAGATTGTTGGATAATATGACCCATAGCGTCACTATTTGTACAGATCACGGTGTTGTTGTACAAATTAACTATGTGACAAGGAAATTGCACTCTCATCATTTGTGATTAAATCACCATAAATGTATAAATGAAGAGAGGTCCATATGATTAGTTCCTGGATTGAGATGATATGAGACAGTATCAATCCCCGAAGGATTAATCATTAAATCAGTAAATGCGTGTGACATCATTGGAAGTTGCACCAGAAGCTTTGAAGTCCGACCACTTGACCCAAAAATTGAAAGAACCATCAGACAATTAAGAAGGGAAATGCGAGAAAGCCAAGAGAAATCGTTAATATGGAACCTGAACCATTGGAAGTTGCACCACCAATTCCCATTCGAGACAGAACCATTCCGATGGTTGACGGCTTCATTTCCTGTATTGTACTTCCTCTCTTACCAGTAAATGCGTGTGACATCAAAACATGCATTCAGATGATTCAGCAATCACTGCAGTTTGGAGGAAATGCAACTGAAGATCATAATGCCCACATCAGTAACTTCCTGGAAGTTTGTGGCACTTTCAACTACAACCGAGCAGCTGAAGAAGCAATAAGACTGCGTGTTTTCCATATTCCTTGAAAGATAGAGCCAAAGCTTGGCTACATTCACTACCAGCATGTTCCATCACAACTTGGAACACTCTAGCCATCAAATTCCTTGCAAAGTACTTTCCACCAGCCAGAACATCAAAGTTGAGGAATGACATCACATCCTTTGTGCAGCAAGATTCAGAATCCATCTGCGAAGCTTGGGAAAGATTCAAAGATTTTCTCCGGAAATTTCCTCATCATGAGATTCCAAAGTGGCTTCAAGTTCAAACTTTCTATGATGGACTTTCTGGACTAATGAGACTACAATTTATATTGCTGCTAGAGGAGCTTTGATGGCAAAAAGAGAATATCAAGCATGGGACCTAATTGAAGAAATGGCCAACAATAATTCCTTGTGGCCAACAGAAAAGAGCTTGATCCAACGAATTGCTGGAAATTATGAAGTTGGAGCCAACAGAGCACTGAATTCCAAGCTGGATATGATTTTTAAAAATCTGGAAACTCTTAATATGAAGGTAATGCTGGAACCATAAGTTCACCATATGGAGGA
>SKCR01026894.1:0-19402 GCA_019454045.1 Zanthoxylum bungeanum | reverse complement strand
ATCTTTTAATTTGGGAAGGTGATTTGGTTTGATTTCAACATGTGTTTAATGCGTGGATTTGTTATTTTGGAATGCTTTGGCGTGAATTAGAGGGTTTGGGCGTGTGTTTGGGTTCTTTGGTGGGCTTGGTGTGTGGCTTGGTGATGTGTGGGCTTGGTGTGTGGCTTGGAGGGATTTTGGGCCAATGATAAGTTTTAAAACAGAGCCTAACGAGCAAAACCGAAGCTAAATAAACGAATTAAATCCAACAGGGTATTGATTTCTGACTTTTCCCTTCCGACGTTCGTTTCCCACGACTTCCACAACTTAAAGAGTAATGCCTCCGTACGAGGCTCTCATCGGGACTTATATGTAAAAATGCAGTGCCTACAGTCGCCCCCACTTTGATGGGACTTGTGCAGTGTGTGACAATGACAATCCTATCAAAGTTATGCAATGCATTTTTACTACCTGGCTCGCCAGCTGCCACTTAACTTGCCTATTGCTTCGAACTGAGTTGATGATGCATTGGGCCTCGACCCTGGGGACGTATCCCGAAACTGCAACTGATGTGTGGGCCTCAACCCTGGGACACATCCCAAACTGATGATTGATGTGGGCCTAAACCTGTGCTCATTCCCAGAGGCCATTTCCGGCGAGTGATGATGATGTAGGCCTCAACCTGTGCTCCATTCCCGGAGTTCCATTCCCGGTGAGTGATAATGATGTAGGCCTCAACCCGTGCTCCATTCCTAGGGCGCCATTCCCGGTGAGTGATGCAGTGGGCCTCGAACCTGGGACGCATCCCGGAACTGCAACTGATATGTGGGCCTCAACCCTAGGACGCATCCCCAAAAATGATGATGGTGTGGGCCTTAACCCTGGGATTCATTCCCAAAACTGATATTGGTGCTGATGGTTCATTCCCGAACCGTGCTGTATGAGAAAGGGTAGACTGGTCGCCCATAGTCTTGGTTAATTTTTTATCCTTTGTTGCTTTCATTAATTCAAGGTAGATCTTCTGATATGATGTTACATACCAACACACGACACTGCTTCTCACGAGATAATCCTGATAGCTAAACAATTTTCATCCTCAACAAATGCTTCGTGTCAAAACCAGAGAACCTTCAAAGTACTTAATACACTCAAATCTGATCGTCTGAATGAGTGATCTGAACTAGACTCCTAGTGTGTGTGTGCCAAGGCTATTCGTAGCTTAATCCTTAAGCCAACTCGATGATTTTATCTCGGAGAATTGGATCAGGGTCTAACCAACCTAGATGTCTTGATCATACTCTGTGATTACTTCCCCGTACTCAACATGATATGGTTTTCTTCTTTTTCTTTTGTCTATTCTTTTCTTTATTTCATTTTGAACTTTCTTTGTTTTTTCTTTTTTCGTTTTCTTTTCGTTTTCTTTTTTTTTCGACATACCTACCATTTAAAGTAGCATTTCTCCTCATGGCGGTTCCTAATACTCACCCATGGCTAGCTTCACGCTTATCGGTTATAGGTGGCCTATTTTTTCATTTTCTTTTCAGAGACTTTTGATTCGTTTCCAACCATATCACATATCGTAACATAAGTAAACCAGGAATAGTCATTCACTGATCCGCCATCTCTTCAACTAGTCATCTCGCCGACTACTAGGCTTCTACTGCTAAGATCCCGTAATCAAGTGCTCACGAGTCTAGCCGAGATCAACCACTCAGAATACCGGGTGAGAGCGCATCTCGCACTTATTATTTCTAAGGTTTCTCCCTGCAGCAAACAATGTCATCACCAGACATATGTCTAACCATCAATGACTTTTTTTTTTACTCCACGGAAATCTTCTTTTCCACTGCTGATAATGTAGGCTTCCCCCCTGGGATTCCTATCCCGAAACCGATACTGATATGGGACTTGTTGGATAATATGACCCATAGCGTCACTATTTGTACAGATCATAGTGTTGTTGTACAAATTAACTATGTGACAAGGAAATTGCACTCTCATCATTTGTGATTGATCACCTTAGATTATAAATGAAGAGAGGTCCATATGATTAGTTCCTGGATTGAGATGATATGAGACAGTATCAGTCCACGAAGGATTAATCATTAAATATCCCTAGCCGGAGTATTATCGAGACTGGACATCGATAATGCGAAATAGGCTAGTATTGCACTTGTGCGCGTTGTGATGGCACAACGGCATAGTTCTCATATATATAAGTATTGGATACTTATGCAAGTGCGATAGGAGGTTGTGTTTCACCGATGGTACGGGAAACAGCTTCGCTCTGGATAGACCCCTCGGAATCCCATTGGTATTATGACTATGTGTCTATGGGAGTCCGACATCAGGGTAGGTGTGTATGGTCTTAACCTGAGACTTGCACCGCTAATACTTACGACAATCAATATACTTTAGTTGAGGTCGTCTAGGACTCTAACGGTTCTGTGTACGCCAATGCTGGGTATATTGAGAATCGTAGAGATATTGGTTGTAATGTCAAGACGGAAGTATCACTCCAGTCATAGTGGAGATGATGTCACGTAGGATACGGTATTAGTGCTCTTAAGTGCTGGCCGGCCATCGGGATATTATGACAAGGTCATGTATATCCGATTATAGAGACTAGTTACCAGACATCCGATATGTGCTTCGGACGGGGCAGACACTTATCCAGCCCCAGCCCTAGCACGTGACTATCCGATACTGGGCCGATATACACGATACTTGGTATACTACGCTTGATATAGATCTTAAATATTCTTAGATGAATATGACCGGAGAATTGGATAGACTTCGTGCTTTGCTAGAAGCCGATCTTGTCTCGTAAATCGGTAGAACGTAGTACTTGGTACGTACGTGATTCGGATATTCCGACGACCGTATTTACTGCCGAATTATCCGGGGATCTCATGGGTCGCTTCCCGATAATGCACCGATGACGCATAACTCGCACTCATTAATAATCTGGGATTATATAGAAGAGAGAGAAAATTAATCTAGGATTAATTACAGAGATATTTTATCTAGGATAAAATATCGTCTAGAGAGAGATAACGATTAATTTGGAATTAATCGATAAATTAATATATTCGATATATTAAACGAAATTGGATTTCGACGCGAAATTGAAATTGGATTTTAATTCGGGCGAAGGAATTAATTTAGAATTAATTCGTTAGCGACTGTGAATAGTGAATTCGCTAGGCGTAATCATTTAATTACGACGTAACGGAAAACTCGCTAATTAGGAATTAGCGAACCGAGGCCGAGTGTGATTGCGAGCGCATTCGTATTTCGAATTCGAGTGCGGCGACACAAGTCACATCAAGCGTCAAATCATTCGTCACATCAAGCGTCAAATCAAATGTCACTTTGAGTGATGTGATTGATTGATGTGATTGATTGATTGAATGACTACATGTCACTTTGATAAAGTGAAATGAATAGTTGATGGAAGTAGATGAAATAGTGTTAGTTGTTGAGACTTTTACCATTTAATTATTTGATGAATTATTTGGTAACTGTTTAATGTATTTCTTGGAAAATATATAAAGGTTTTTGGAAAATCATTTGGCAACTTATACACATTTTTCTCTCCTCCATTTCTCTCTCACAATTCACGCCCAAGGGGCTCTTTTCTCCTCTTCTTCACAGCTCACTTCGTGAGCTTCAAGGGAAGCATGAGTGTGTTTTTGTTGCAAAAACGCAAGTGCTAGCACACTTACGAGACTTGCGAAGGTGGTAGGGAGGTTCACCCATGAGGCGGGATCCATTCGATGAAGTTTGGAGCTTCAAAATGAGATCCGAAACTACCCAAACCAGTGAAGAATTCTGCACAGCAGTGGCGCCAAACCAGTGAGCGTTTTTTTTTGGCTTCATTCGTCTTCAAAGTCTCAACCGATCGATGTGAGTATTCCGCAACTTCGTCGATATGTATTCGCAATGTTTTTCATGCTTATAATCGATCCGGGACCTTAATAGAAACCAACAATGGCATCAAGAGCCTAGGTTTGAGCATGAAAATTTTAGGGCTTAAAATTGGGTAAACTTGTTTGAGCATGATTTGAATGAATTGAATGTTTGAGTATGCTTATAACATGTTTAATTAGTGATTGATTGGATCAATTTAATGAAATAATGATTGGATTAATTTTCCCCAAAAATTCATGTTGGCCGAATGTGTGTAATGTATTTTGGAATTTTTCATTTTGATTCATTGGATGAGTTGTAATGATGTTGGATGATGTTAATTTAAGATTGAATTGGATTTAATTTTGAATTGAAACAAATCCCCAAAATGCTTATGGTGGCCGAATGGTATAATGCCCTAATATCTTGGTAATTTTGATTTTGTGACATTGGATGTGTATGAAATCAAATTGGATGGTGATTTAATGTCGATTGTGGGTTCGATTGGATTGAAACCAAATCGGACACAAAATCCCTCCTTGGCCGAGAGCTTAAAAGCATGTATGGGTTTGATTTTTCAATTGTGTGTTGGACATATAATAATGAATGAGTATGATTAATTGGACTAATTTGTTGTTTTGGAAATGTTGATTTAGTTGATTAATCATATAATGCACTTTAGGTAATTAAATTGCGGAATTGGATTCATGAAATTTAATTATTAAGGCTTAAATTGGATTTGGGCTTCTAATGTTGTATTTGGGCTATTGGGCTTGATTTTATCAAGTTGGGTTTAGGCCAAATGGATTGGATCCAATTGGGCCCAAAACCACTACCATAAAGCCCAAATGCAACTTATAAACCTTTAAAGTTTAATTGGGCCTAATGGCCTAAATTGATTTCTGGGCTTATGGGGTTACTCCTTGATTGGGCTTTGTTGCCGAAGCCCACGCCTTATAGAAATTAATTAAAGCCCATTAGACTTGAATTGAATTGACGTTGGACGTTAATCGGGCTTTGAGTCCCGACGCGATTAAATTTGGAATTTAAGTCGTTAAAGGTTTATTAAATAAAGTGTAATATTCAATTTGGAATTGAATAGTGAATTAGTATTAAATACATGTTAAATTGGATTTAATTATGTAGTTTAATTTAATTCAAGAATTTGTACTTTGAGTACTTATTCGCAAAAACGAGTTTGACTCGAGCAAAATCAAATCGTTGTTTGAACATTGGATGATCACAAAATTATCAGATTAATTAATTTGATTAGATTGATGATAGCATGCTTATGTGTGAATACGTGGCTGTGATGAATGAATAATGTATATCGGATGGATATAGGGGTGGGGCAATTTTGGAATTGTTGTAAAAATTCGATTTATTAAATTGGACCTGCGTGTCCAGCCTTATCACCTCTATTCTCTTTGTATTCTCTTCTCACCTATTCCCCTCAATATAAATGAGGTTTCTTTAGAAGTGTGTGTAACGGGTAGAAGTAATACAAGTGCTAGCTTGAGTGAGAAAGGGAGAGATTTGATCTAGGATCAATGTGTTAAGTATCCATCCGCATATCATTATTATTTATTTTCATACTCGCTTTATTATGTATTTAGAATGCATGTTTAAGGGTGTATGATGATTAGACCTTAACAAAGATAATGAAATTGGTAGCCAATTTGCACGCGAAAAAGCCCTCATCAAATATCATGCGTCTTTTCTTCCATTGAGTGATTCTTGCTCAAGATCCTAGATTGGCATGGGGTGTTGGCCAAAGTCAAGCCCTTGTCCGTCGAAGATGTGTTTGAATCACGAAGCTTTGTTCCATATTGGTGTCTTGTCCAAGTTGTGGTTTGTTGGCCAAAAGTCAAGACCACTTCTTGTCCAACGACATTGATTACGAAGCTTCCATGGTCAATGGGTCCGCGCTTGACTGGGATCATCAGGTTTGTTGTGCCAAAGCCAAGGCCTAGTTGATTCAGAGGAAAAGGTTAGGGTATATATTGGATATATAGGCATATATAGGATATATGTTTAGGACTTGGATGTCCACCTACTGGATCTAGGAATTGGATTAGATCCAATTGATCTTAGAGATCTACCTAGTTAGTTAATTATCATACAATTGTTGGCCAAAGTCAAGATTGTGTGATATTTAACGGGATCCTAGCCCACTAGGAAACACGGTTCCCGAGTACTCGACAGAGGGTTAGAGGCTCGACGAAAAATAGTGGGAGGCAAGAATTGAATTTGCAATATTCGTTCAATTACTCGCCATACGCGCTCAAACAAATATCACTCGTCATATATATAAAAGTATTAGTTGGACTAATATTTAATGTTGTTTTAATAAAACAGTTGGACTGTATTATACTTGATTATATATAATTGGATTATATTAATCAATATATTTGAATTAATTAATTTCAGTTTACAGTTGATTTTATAATTGGATTATAGTAATCAATGTAATTGAGGTTAATTAATTTGGATTATATTTGATTATATAGTTGGACTATTATAATCATTATAATATATATAGTACCATTAATCGTTGATTAAATAGTTGGACTATTGTAATCAAGATAAAATTGAAAAGTTGAATATTTAAAATATAATCTTGGATTAAAATGTTTTAAATGATTTAATTTTCAAATTGGGAATAAATAATAGGTTACTTTATTTGATAAAATAACTTATTATACCTTACGCCCAAAATTAAGCAAATAAGTAGAGCGTAAATCTTTGGAAGATTTTATGTGATGATAACTTTAGTGCTTAATTTAACATACTTGTCAAAAATCTATGTTTAGATTTAATAAGTATTAAAATTGTAATAAATAATTCTTGGAGAATTAATTGACTATTCTAGAGGTGAAAAGTCAAAGTTTGCAATTGGGCATGTAGCACGAGGTGCACATTGTTTCGATATTCTAAAAAACCCAAGCTTGGCCTAAGGTTCCTGAAATATTGAAAAGGATAATTGACATATCCCATAGTGACTACCATTTGGATATGCAGACCGACAGGAAAGAAAAGAAAGGGCAAGGCTCTGACTTTAAAAATATTTGTCAAAGTTATGTTCACTACTAGTATTGAAATTGGATTTTAAATACTTAGTGTGGTACATAATATATATGTATTGATGTTCGGAATCCGCTATGAGCTGGATACTGACTTCAAGCCGAGATTTCTCTGCGAATCGGAAACGGGACGAAAGTCGCTGTTTCGACCGTAGATACCTAAGTTTAGAACTACCCTTGGGTGGTGTGTACTTAAATTACGAACTGTTATAATGTAACTAGTTTGACTAGAGACATTATCTCTATATCAGTGTTTAATCCATTGTGGATAAACCTTATATTCTAGAACACTAAGTGTTTCATTATATAAAGATGATACTGAGATAAACACATTAGATGTGAATAACAGAATTTATATTTTGAATATAATTGAAATCTCAAACATATAAAATGACAAATAAATAGCTCAAATTGATTTGATCAAGTAGAGACTTATTTGTGGCATTGTTGTCTTGGACACAATTAAAACAAGACTCGTATATCCACACTTTTAAAGAGTGGGTACTAGGACTGATTTGACTATTCAAATAAAGTCTACGAATCTAGTTTATTAGGTAAAGTACCTAAAACAAGTTTACTTGGTAATAGTGTAAGTGCCACCGATCTGTTAGCCCTATTCATGGTGAAGTTAGTGGGCCCATATCTAGCTAGGCTAGATGTGAACATGAATATTTCGTGACCTTAACGGATGTGGCATCACGTTATGGTTATGTGTTTCTTTTGAAGAACACAGATCGGAAACTTTTAGAGTTTCGACACGAAGTAAACAAACAGATCGGCTATAGTATTATACCGTCACGGTAAGACTGTAATGAAAATGCTTAAGCATTAAGTTTCATACATACATGAAAGAGTATGGTATTCTTTCAGATGAGGACTCCTCCCGAGACACGTCAGTTTGACGGTGTGTCCGAACTAAAAACTGAATTTTGTTGGACAAGATAAGGTTAATTATGAGTCGCTCTGAGCTATCATTTCCTTCAACAGGATATGTGTTAACAGTGCAAAACTTATTTAGAATAAGGTTCCATATAAATCTGTTTGACAGATATCATATAGGATATGAACAGGAAAGAAACAGGGTTTCTCATTCCTAATAATTTGGGTATGCCAGACATAATGTTTGGATGATACCAAACTAAAAACCCAAATTGGATAAGTGCCAAATATAGGTTATCCTAAGGAAAACCATAAGTATAGTACTTATAAACTCACATGAGAACAATATAATTGTTGCTCACCATGCGGTTGTTTAAGAGGACACCGATATGCAGTGGTCAGTGGAGAATAATGATACTCGATGAAAATCGGGAGTAATACTATTCAAGGCACGAAGTCCTTAATGGAACACATATAGTTCATCAAGGATGAAAAACTAAACCATTAATCTTCGAATACACAAGAACCTCGTAGATCAGAGAGAATCAGAAAACAACCTGGGGTATGGGTTTCTGATGTAACCCCTTAAAGATGTAAATCTTATGGAGGTATACCAACCGACTACGTACGAGGAAGTGATACAAGGTATCGACTCCCTATTATGGCAAAGTGCCATGAGTCCGAAATGGATTCCATGTATAACAACTATGTTTGGATACTAGTTGTTGTACCGCAAGGCATTATGCCTATTGGTACTGTAAACGTCTTCAAGGAAGACATACATGGATGGCAACATACCAACGTACAAAGCTAGGCTTTGTGACGGAAAGGTATCGTTATCAACGTTATGTTAATAACGGTTCAACCTTTTACCTGTTGCCATAGTAAATCCATTTGAGATGATTTATTGATACTGCATATTCATTTATGAAATGTGTCAGTTAAAGATCAAAATTGCCTTCCTGAAAAGGAAACCTTTTGGAGGATGCTTACAACATCCTGACGATTTTTGTATAACCGACAAAAAGGTTTGCGGGTTATTCGATCCATTTTGGATTGAAGCAAGCATAGGTTCTTGGAACTGTCGTTTGAAATAATCATAATGGTTATGATTTGACTCAAAACGAAATGATTCTTGTGTATATAAGGAGGTTAGTGGGAGGCACTGGCAGTGAAATTCCTATAAAGCAATTGGTGAAAGCTTGGCTTCATAGAAATTCTCCGTTAGAATTCTGGGGAGTAACAACCTTTATTCAAGGAATAAAGATCTACGGGGATAGATTTTGAGTTGTTAACACTCTCTGGGAAATTGTACATTTAAAATGTACTTGATTTGGTGTCTCATACGCTTCGAGCATATGGAGTCACAATCAGGTCAATCCAAGTGATGGTCACTGGATTGAAGTTAAAGAACATCTGTTAGTATCTTAGAGAACTAAAGATGCTGTCTAAAACTATGGAGAAGGAGAACTTGAAGTGACTGGGATCACTGCTGCAAGTTTCCAAACAGTTAAATAATGCGGTACTATAAAGTTTGAATAATGGGACAGTGAGCTGGAAATCTTCCGAGCAAGATACTGTTGCCGAATAAACAACAAATGCGGATTATTGCTGCAGCTGAGGCAGCAATAGAAGCCATTTGGATCGAAAATAAATCTAATTAGATTAGATATAGTTCTTTTAGCAGTTGAGCTAGGCGTCAGCACAGGCTAAAGAATTAAAGGTCTCATCGACGATCCAGATATATACTTCTATATCATCTGATTCATTCGGATCATACATCGTGGCGATGTGATGATCGTATAAATCGCGTCAGATGATAATCATGGAAATCCGCTGACGAAAACCTTTTCTCAGCAATTTGAGCGAACCGTACATAGTTTGGGTGTTCGACACTTGAGTGACTGACTATGTGCCAAGTGGGAGATTGTTGGATAATATGACCCATAGCGTCACTATTTGTACAGATCATAGTGTTGTTGTACAAATTAACTATGTGACAAGGAAATTGCACTCTCATCATTTGTGATTAGATCACCTTAGATATATAAATGAAGAGAGGTCCATATGATTAGTTCCTGGATTGAGATGATATGAGAAAGTATCAGTCCACGAAGGATTAATCATTAAATATCCCTAGCCGGAGTATTATCGAGACTGGACATCGATAATGCGGAATAGGCTAGTATTGCACTTGTGCGCGTTGTGAGGGCACAACGACATAGTTCTCATATATATAAGTATTGGATACTTATGCAAGTGCGATAAGAGGCTGTGTTTCACCGATGGTACGGGAAACAGCTTCGCTCTGGATAGACCCCTCGGAATCCCATTGGTATTATGACTATGTGTCTATGGGAGTCCGACATCAGGGTAGGTGTGTATGGTCTTAACCTGAGACTTGCACCGCTAATGCTTACGACAATCAATATACTTTAGTTGAGGTCGTCTAGGACTCTAACCGGTTCTGTGTACGCCAATGCTGGGTATATTGAGAATCGTAGAGTATTGGGTGTAATGTCAAGACGGAAGTATCACTCCAGTCATAGTGGAGATGATGTCACGCAGGATACGGTATTAGTGCTCTTAAGTGCTGGCCGGCCATCGGGATATTATGATAAGGTCATGTATATCCGATTATAGAGACTAGTTACCAGACATCCGATATGTGCTTCGGACGGGGCAGACACTTATCCAGCCCCAGCCCTAGCACGTGACTATCCGATACTGGGCCGATATACACGATACTTGGTATACTACGCTTGATATAGATCTTAAATATTCTTAGATGAATATGACCGGAGAATTGGATAGACTTCGTGCTTTGCTAGAAGCCGATCTTGTCTCGTAAATCGGTAGAACGTAGTACTTGGTACGTACGTGATTCGGATATCCGACGACCGTATTTACTGCCGAATTATCCGGGGATCTCATGGGTCGCTTCCCGATAATGCACCGATGACGCATAACTCGCACTCATTAATAATCTGGGATTATATAGAAGAGAGAGAAAATTAATCTAGGATTAATTACGGAGATATTTTATCTAGGATAAAATATCGTCTAGAGAGAGATAACGATTAATTTGGAATTAACCGATAAATTTATATATTCGATATATTAAACGAAATTGGATTTCGACGCGAAATTGAAATTGGATTTTAATTCGGGCGAAGGAATTAATTTAGAATTAATTCGTTAGCGACGTGAATAGTGAATTCGCTAGGCGTAATCATTTAATTACGACGTAACGGAAAACTCGCTAATTAGGAATTAGCGAAACCGAGGCCGAGTGTGATTGCGAGCGCATTCGTATTTCGAATTCGAGTGCGGCGACACAAGTCACATCAAGCGTCAAATCATTCGTCACATCAAGCGTCAAATCAAATGTCACTTTGAGTGATGTGATTGATTGATGTGATTGATTGATTGAATGACTACATGTCACTTTGATAAAGTGAAATGAATAGTTGATGGAAGTAGATGAAATAGTGTTAGTTGTTGAGACTTTTACCATTTTAATTATTTGATGAATTATTTGGTAATTGTTTAATGTATTTTCTTGGAAAATATATAAAGGTTTTTGGAAAATCATTTGGCAACTAATACACATTTTTCTCTCCTCCATTTTTCTCTCACAATTCACGCCCAAGGGGCTCTTTTCTCCTCTTCTTCACAGCTCACTGCCGTGAGCTTCAAGGGAAGCATGAGTGTGTTTTTTTGCAAAAACGCAAGTGCTAGCACACTTACGAGACTTGCGAAGGTGTTAGGGAGGTTCACCCATGAGGCGGGATCCATTCGATGAAGTTTGGAGCTTCAAATGAGATCCGAAACTGCCCAAACCAGTGAAGAATTCTGTACAGCAGTGGCGCCAACCAGTGAGCGTTTTTTTGGCTTCATTCGTCTTCAAATCGTCTCAACCGATCGATGTGAGTATTCCGCAACTTCGTCGATATGTATTCGCAATGTTTTTCATGCATTATAATCGATCCGGGACCTTAATAGAAACCAACAGGCCTCAACCCTGAGATTCATTCTCGAAACTGATACTGATTCTTCCTAAAACTGATGACACTGTACTGTTGCTGCTTCTGGTTGGCTTGCATTTGCCGCTTTCTCTGTCTCTACTGTGAATACAAAACAAAACAAACACAAAAGAGAATGCAAATATGTTACGTGTATGCATGCATACATGATGATTTCCTATTCTGTTGGGCTAGGTCTCCCCCCATTCCCTTGGTGACTGCTCGGTCTTCCCTTCCTCAGAAAAAATACTGCTCCAATCTATCCACGTTGATCGGCTCGGTGAACTCGTTCCCTTCTAAATCTGACAGTCTCACTGCTCCATTTCCCATCACTTTCTGGACTATGTAGGGTCCTTCCCAGTTGGGTCTAAAATTTCCTCTCAGATCCGCCGTCAATGGCTTCGACTGCTTAAGTACCAGATCACCATTTTTGATCTTGGTAGGACGCACCTTTTTGTTGAACGCTCGAGCCAACCTTTTCTGGTATAATTGTATATGTTGTAAAGACTTCATTCTCTTCTCATCCAATAATGTCAACTGTTCAAACCTCTGCGAGTCCCACTTTCGTTTAGGTAGCTCTGCTTCTGCTAATACCCGCATAGAATGTATCTCAACTTCCACCGATAGTACTGCTTCTATTCCGTAGACCAAAGAGTAAGGCATGGCTCCCATTGCTGTTCTCACAGATGTTCTGTACCCCCACAGGGCGTACGGTAGCTTATCGGCACAATCTTTGTAGTTCTCTGTCATCTTGGCTAATATCCTCTTTATTGTCTTATTGGCTGCCTCGACTGCCCCATTTGCCTGCGGCTTGTATGGTGATGACTTGTGATGCCCTATCCCATACTTCTGTAGCATCGCATTCGTTTCTCCTTGAAAATATACTTCATTGTCTGTGACCACGTGATGCGGCATTCCATATCGACATATGAGATTCCGGGCTATGAATTTTGTCATTTGCTTTGCTGTAACATTACGGAATGACTAGGCTTCCACCCATTTTGAAAGTAGTCTACTGCTACTACTATAAAGCGATGTCCATTCGATGCGTTCGGTCGAATTTCCTCCGATCATGTCGATTCCCCATGCTGAGAAAGGCCACGGCTCTGACAACCTATGCAACTCTGTGTGTGGCAAATGGTTCAAGTTACCGTGCGCTTGACAATCATGACAATGCTTTACCAGCTTCGCGCAGTCAGCTTCCATGGTCAACTAGTAGAAATCTTGCCTTACTATCTTGCGGGACAAATTCAACCCATTCATGTGCGGTCCACATACTCCGACATGTACTTCTTCCATTACCTTTTGAGCCTCTTATTTTCTCAAACACTTCAGCTAAATGCCATTCGCTTGTCTCTTGTAGAGTTCTCCCCTCAAACTCACATATTGAGAGGCCAACTTCTGAATGGCTATCTTGTCCTTTCTGCTTGCTTCTTCTGGGATTTCCCCGTGTTCCAGATATCTTTGAATATCAAAATACCAAGGTTTCCTATCGTCGACTTCCACCTCCAAGATTATTTCTATCTCGTAAACTGGTCTGCTTGCTGTCGTCAACACTAGAGGTCTCATTACTAATTTCTCTGGATTTTTCCAAGTTGCGGCTAATGTGGCTAGCGCGTCTGCCATCTGATTCTCTTCTCGCGGTAAGTGCTGGAATTTACAATCGGGGAGGGCTTGTGCCAGATTCCTGAGGTGGAACAAGTATGGTTTCAACCGTTCTTCCTTCAATTCCCACTCTATTTGCATATGTCGGACTACCAACATCGAGTTCTCCGTAGACCTCAATATTCTTAGCTCTCAAGGTTATCAATGCAGTCAATCCAAAGGCACATGCTTCATATTCAGCCATGTTGTTGGTTACTCCGAACGTCAACCTCTTGGCCATAGGCAGGTTTCTTCTTCAGGGGTTACTATCACGATTCCAATTCTGGCTCCTTTACAGTTCACTGCTCCGTCGAAATACATCTTCCATCATTGGACTGCTATAGCTTGGACCTCTTCGTCGGGGAACTCAAACTTGTATTGATCTCCTTCTATCAATTGTAATGCCAAGAACTCTGCTACGACTCGACCTTTGATTACTTTAGAGGTGAGGTACTCAATATCAAACTCTGTCAGCAAACCACCACCATCTGCCTAACTTCCCAACTAGTGAAGGCATTGAATGCAGATACTTTAATGGATTCTCCTTTGCTACCACTTGGATCATGTAATATTGGAAGTAATGACGTAATTTTCTGGACGCCCATACTACTACCAAGCAGATCTTCTTTACTTCCTGATAGCGGGCTTCATACAGAAGCATATTCTTACTGAGATAGTAGACTGCATGCTCTACCCCTGTCTCATCTGCTTGTACCATCATCGCCCCCAGCGTTTCGGGTTCTATGGCCAAATAAAGTACCAAGGGCTTGCCTGGTCTCGGAGGTTTCAAAACAGGAGGCTTCACTAAGTATTCTTTGACCTTGTCGAAGGCTTCTTGGCATTGATCATTCCATTTCACTGGCTGGTCCTTCCTCAGCAATTTAAAGATAGGCTCGCATACTAACGTCAATTTGGTGATGAACCGACTGATGTATTGAATTTTCCCGAGGAATGCTATGACTTATTTCTCTGTCTTAGGCACTAACATTTCGGTGATTGCCTTGATCTTCTCAGGGTATACTTCTATTCTATTCCTCCCATTCCCACTGTGTGGCCTAATAATTTCCCTGACGTTACCCCCCGAACACACACTTCTTGGGGTTTAGCCGTAAGTTGTATTTGTCGACTGTCGACTCGCTGAAGGAACTTCTCCAGTGCTTCTATGTGTCCGCTTCTCGTTTCTGATTTCACCATCATGTCATCCATATACCCTCAATCTCTTTATGCATCAAGTCATGGAATAATATGGTAGCCATCCGCTGGTAAGTGGCTCCTGCATTCTTGAGCCCAAACGACATCACTTTGTAGCAATACGTACCCCACTCCGTGACAAAGGCAGTCTTATGCTTGTCTTCTTCAGCCATAAGAACCTGATTATATCATGAGAACCCATCTGTGAATGAGTACATGGTAGATAAAGCCGCACTTTCAACAAGCACATCTATATGGGGTAGAGGAAAATCATCATTTGGGCAAGCCTTGTTAAGATCTCTGTAATCCACGCACATTCTAACATTCCCATCTTTCTTCGGTACTGGCACAATATTTTCCAACCACTCAGGATATTCCACCACTTCTAAATATCCCACATCTATCTGCTTATTGACTTCTTCTCTGACCTTCTTGGCCCACTCAGTTCTCATCCTTCGAAGCTTTTGCTTTACCGGTTTCATATTTGGATAAGTCGGTATTATGTACTGGGCGATACTTATGTCTACCCCGGGCATGTCTTCATAGGACCAAGCGAACACTTTGCATATTTGACTAACATCTCTTCTAATTTCTCCCGTTCCTCAGGGGTAACCTCACTTGCAATTAAAATCTCCTTGGGCTCTCAGACGTACCAAGGTTAAATGCGTTTGTTTTGGTTGAGTTGATGTCAAATATAATCAAGTCGTGCAAATTGAAAGGAAGACTCGGGCAAATAAGCGAAATGAATGTCTTTATTACTAGCAGATGTAGGAATACACTCAATAAATCAGAGATATAACATCTTCATCCTCCATAGATGTTTCATCTCCCACAGTCAGGTCTTCCTCAGTTTTATTATTCTCCTCGAGGGTCAGGCTCTCCAGCTTCATCAGCTCTTCCTCCCACTTCTCTTCCTCCTTTGAAACTTTTGATGCTGGTGGTTTCTCACCCATCACATCCTGAAAGATCTCAAATCCTGGCACTACGATCCCGTTGACCTCTACTGGTTCAGGTTCTCCTTGATACCCTGCTGCCTTCACAAAACAATCTGTAAGCTTCAACCCTTTCTTCTTAGCCTTCGGCTTATCCTCATCAGACTTGTATCCCAATCCTCTCCGGGTGGTCTGCCCTTTAAAGTTTGGCAATGTTCCTCTGACACCGAACCTTTACCAGGCTCGAACTTCATCTTCTCCATGATCCTAGCCACCTTAGGATCCACCCATTCTTCAAAGTTTGCCGATACTTGGAACCTGGTGAAAGGTTGTATCTCCAAGGCGGCACAACATTATCTACTTCACTACTCAGCTTTAATGGTGATAATCTCTCCCCCATATGGAAACTTGATGCCTGGTGCAAGGTGGAGGGCACGCCCCCAAGTTTGTGAAACCACGGCCTCCCTAACAGCAAAGCAAAAGTGGCCGGGCTATCAAACACTGTAAACTCAACCTCATCCTCAATTGGGCCAAGCTTGACTACCGCGGCAAATGTGCCTTCAACTCCTCACTTACTGTCATCATATGCCTTGATGGTCATGTTGGAGGGACTCAGATCTGTTGCCTTCATTCCCAACTTTGACAGAATCTTCAAGGGGCAAACATTGATAGATGAGCCATCATCCACCATTACACAAGATGTATTCTTACCTCTCACTTCAGCTCTTATAAATAGAGGCCTGTTGTGATTCCTTCCTTCCACCAGAAGTTCTTCCTTAGAAATGTTATCACTTGCAAGGCTTCCTTCTGCACTGATCCCACGAACATGTAGGATTGGCATCCTCTGATACTATTATCTTGCTTAAGGCCTCAACCATGGCACGCCTATGCTCCTGAGATGCGCATAACAATTCCCAAATGCTCATCTGTGCTCGTGTATTCTTCAACTGATGCAGCACTACATCTTCTTCAACATTATCCCCATTTTCTGCCACTTCTCTACCTTCTGCCAACACTTCCTACCCTTTCAGCTGTATCACTGTAAAAGCACCCAATGCGCGTCATTCCTTTCACCTCCTCTCTTCATAACTGCTTGAGAAGACCTCCCAGAAATTCTTCCCCTGCTCTTTCATTTCATACTCACTGTTGCTATCCCAAATCCCAGGCAAAAGGCTTGACGGTCAAAGGCTTGAAGGATAAAGTTTTCAGGTAGGCCAGAGTTAATCATGTAGGTAGGCGGTGGGACATAGTGATAGTTAGGTAGGGGGTTTCTGTGAGTGTTGGGTTACAATTTTTCAGGGTCGGGTATTTTGTGGGAGTCTATGAGGTTCTGGATTTCATGTTGGAGACGGGTACAATTATCGGTGTCATGGTCTTTTTGCTGGTGGTAGTGGCAGTAAAGGTTCAGGTTGAGATTTGGTGGTAGAGGGTTGGGAAGTGGTCTAACTTTTAAGGGTTTTAGGAGTCATTGTCTCGCCAACTTCTCAAGAACCTTAGACAAAGGTCTACCCAAGTTGGAAAAGCGCCGGTTTCTGATGGCAGTGATCTCAGCGGAAACGGGCTTGGTGCTTGATGGTCCCCCGACAATCTTCCTGTTTAGGCCATAGAACTTTATATTCTCAGCTTCTTCTTCCTCAATATCCATGACAATCTCCCTCAATTGTCGAAAATCCATGATCATGGAGGTCATCCTCCTTAGCTTACCGTAAATAGAGGGCTTGGTACCCTTGATGATCATTTTGATCTGGTCATTCTCCGAGGGCTGAGTTTGCATCTTCAGAAGCTGGCTTCTCCAGCGATCCACATAATCCTTGAAGCTCTCCTCCGGCTTCTGTTTGGTATTCTCCGAGTCACGAAGTGACAAGTCGATCTCCAAATCTGTGACATACTGATTCAGAAAAGCCTCTGCCAGTGCCCTCCAATCATCATTGACCTTCATCTCAAGGCCATGATACCATACCACATGTGCTCCCTCAAGCGACATCCCGAACATCTTCTGAACTTGGAGTTTTGACAGACCCACTGAGCTTATCACAGGAACATACTGTCGGAGATGGACCCTCGGATCCCCGTTCCCATTAAACTTGGTTATGTCATGCATTTTGAACTGAGCCGGCATCTGCTCCTCAAAAGTCATCGCTTCATAGTCTAGCAAATCTTCATGCTTACCCCTCATCTTGCGGGTAACCGATTCCACCTGATCGTGGAGTTTCTGTAATTCAGCCTGAGACCCGGCTATCCTTCCCATGGCATACTCAGCCATGTCATCATCAAAGACATGGATATCATCATTCAACCTGTTCGGAGGCTCCTCACGCCTTTCATTCTCAGAGCCTCCCGCAGCGCGGGGCACATCCATATTAGTCATAGCAGTGGTCAAAGCTTGCAGTTGCTTGGTAACCTTAGTGAGATTAGCTTCCAGCTGATCCATACGAGATCCCTCGTTAACTAATTCACTCATGTTTGTTATCGGCCTCTTGACGAGTCTTCCCTCTTCCCTAACCCAACGGGTATCTATGGTGTCTTTTAAAACTACATGTTAGCATGTATGCGTGTATGCATTAAAATACAAGCCCATCAAATTTTTAACTAGTTGGCCCATTACCACTTCAACATTCAATCATACTATTGCACGGTGAAAACTTGTCCCAGTTGAAAAGGCCCAACAAGTTTACACTTTTGCGATAACATGGCTAAACAACTTCAAATGATAAGAGGCCCAAACACAAAGTGGCTCATTGGCATTTTGGAAGCTTTTGGCCCACTTTTCAAAGGACACGATCTCGTCCCAGTTTAAATGGCCCAACAAGTTCACATCTCTTGACAAGAAGTCCAACTGAATCCAAATGATGACGGTTCTAAACACAAGCATAAAGAAATTATTTCTACTAGTCATATAACTATGGTTCACATGCGGGTTTACGGAAGTGTAGACAAAGGCTCCCGCTGACGAAGGATTGCTTACAACTAGGACTCCCCACTCAAGGGTTCGAGCGACCAAGTGAGCGCACCCTTTTTTATACCTTAAGGTACGTGCCAACGGGTTATGATGCGTGACTGACTGTCAAATGGATTTTTTTATTGTAGATTCTCCAGAGGGAGGGTGGAGCGAACTCTCTTAAATACCCAAGCCTCTTAGGCTCTTATCACCTTGGTGATAGGAATAAACAACAAGTCCTCCAAATTAGTCTGTCACAGTGAGATACATGTAATGATTATCTAGGTGCCTTCACACAGCTTTTCCTCATAGAAAGGTAGTGAATGAAGGAAGACACCAAACCATCACATAGCCTTAATAATGCCTTTGATTAAACCCCTTCAACCCACGGTAGACACAGTCAACTAAAGCAAAAATAACAAACATTACAAGACATTATTTCGGGGCCGATTCTCTATCCCAAGTGGAGTCGCCAGACTGTAAGACACAGAAATTGGTGAAGCTGTTCCAGGCTCGCGGCCCGGTCGGGAGTACGAGTAGCCCACGAGGGACTAAACCGGAGAATAAAAGAGTCGCCACCCAGTGTGAACTGGGAAATGATTTAAGGCCACACTCACCCCTCACAAGGGAAGACCTCAAATCGTTGGATTCAGAATGGTCCCTTACTTATGCCACTTGTAATGAATGGATTTGTACAATAATCTAATCGAGTCTACGCAAGAATAACCTACATCTAAGTTCGTATACGACCTATATCTAAGTTTGCATATAATCTATATCTAAGTTTGCATGCATAAAAATAAGTCGGAATAAACGGCA
>SKCR01026893.1:0-19448 GCA_019454045.1 Zanthoxylum bungeanum | reverse complement strand
ACTGGAACTAGGGCAGAAGGTACTGTTAAACAAATCAAGGGTTAAATTCTTCCCATGGAAGCCCAAATCACGGTGGTCAGGTCCATTTGTGATCACCAAAGTTTTACCAGATAGAGCAGTTGAGATACATGATCCTGACTCCAATAAAACGTTCAAGGTTAAAAACAAGCGTGTCAAGCACTACTTGGGAGAATCATTTAAGCGACAAAAAGAAAGTGTTACACTTTCAGATCCAGTTTAACGTTCGGAAGTCAAGTCTGGCTGACGACTTTAAACTTAGCGCTATCAGGGAGGCAACCCATGCAATTTGTATATATATTGTGATCTGGTGTGTTTTATTTTTGTGTGTTTAGTTTTTTGCAGATTAAGTCATTTCAAGATGGAAGAAGCTCTCGCAAATCTTCACAAGCAATTTCCTTCTCTCCCTCAAAAATCTCTGATGAAAGTATACAAAGCCCGCTTGGAATGGATGAGATTATTGATGTTCAAAGGTATTCCTACTGACATTCGTTGGATTATTGAAGCACGGGTCCGATTGGCAGGTGAGTCTTCTGACTCTTTTATTTCACATCTGCCTGGTTTTGGAAGAAGCACCTATGCAAAGAAACGTAGAGTTAAGCAAATGGGTGTTTGTTATAAATGTGCACGCTGTGAATTGCAATACTCGTTGTCGTTTTTAGGAATGGTGTCTGATAATCGCGAAGACAAAATTAAATTCATTAGGGATGGCTTGAGTAAGGAGTCTTTAGATGATATATCTTCGACTCTTGAGACGCATCCCAGTGGATATGTTAACATAGCCTTTCGCAAATTACATAAACAATTTCAAAAAGAAAGACAACTGTTAAGTCTCGGGAATCTGACTCAAAAAGACCCAGTTTGCCAATTTATAAGAAAATTGGATGGGAAGCTTGTCCCTGACGCATAGACGTCAATCAAGCTGTTACTTTTCTTGTGAATATTATATCTCTGTGTCTTTTCCTAATAATTGTAATTTGTTTTGTTGTTTTCTTTTATTTTCTCCGACAGGATCCAGACCTTTTTGACTATCACGATATTAATTAGCTACTAATCGTCCTCTGGAAGATACTTGTGCTATTTTTACTCACCCTTTTCAGGTACTATAAATTCAGCTCATCATTGCACTTTTGAAGGCATCCAGAGTGAGAAAGAAATACATAAAAAAATGGAAGCCACTTCAAGAAGACGAATTGAGAACATATGTGTGTTTTACGACAGTAGTGTTGGTACTAAACCACAATACGTAGAAGCAGCACAGGAATTGGGTCGAGTCTTAGCTGCAAGGAATATGCACTTAATATATGGCGGAGGAAATCTTGGACTAATGGGGATCGTTTCAAAGGCCGTACAAGAAGGAGGCAGTCACGTTTTGGGAATCATTCCAAAACCCTTGGCAGAAGCAAATCTTATTGAACCATCAAACGGAGAGGAACTGATCGTGTCAGGTATGTCTGAACGACTAGTGGAAATGATTAACCGTGCTGATGCTTTTATTGCTTTGCCAGGTGGCTTGGGCACATTGGAGGAAATTTTTATAGTACTATCTTGGGCGAACCTGAACATACACCATAAACCAATTGGACTGCTCAACGTTGATGGATTTTATGATTTTCTTTGTGTGTTTCTTGATGATGCTCGGAGAATTGGGTTCGTGTCGAAACCTTTGAAAGAACTCATCTTTACTGCCAGAACTGCTCCGGATCTAATAGACCAACTCATAGCCTATGAACCACGAGTTGACCCTATCATTTCAAAGATAAATTGGTCTGAGGACGATCGTGGTAAGAGGCGTAGGATTAATCTGGATCTTAACCTTTAATTTCTTGTAGGATTTCAGCTAACCAGGTATTATCTTCTAAACTCTTCTTCTACTGTTTAAGACATTGGGGACAATGTCTCATTTAGGTTTGGGGGAGGGAATTAGTTGATCAGTACCTCTTTTTTAGTTTTGTGTGTTGTTTTTTTAGTAGTCCAAAATTTTTCGAAAAATACAAAAATTGAAAAATTTTCAAAAATTAAAAAATATTTTGTCTTTTTGTTGTTTTTATTTTGACTAAAATGGTGAAATTGGTAAAAGATGGCTGAGTAAGGAGTTTCCACTCCTGAGACGTATCTCAATCCTATTTTCGAAATCAGTTAATTTTTGTTTATTTTCTTTTAATTATTTAATTTGTAAATTCTCCATAAAACGGACTAAAATGGATCTTCATATATTCAGTTATCAGATATTATCAACATACATAGAAACATACGGACATGAACTGTAATTGAAAAGTTTGTAATATTCAGTGCTCTAGTTAAATTAAAGGAAGCATCTCAAAAAGCAATTGAGTGAAAAAAAATCTAAGATCCGAGTTATTAAGTCTGTAAGGGTGTTTTAACACCTAGTGCCCTAAAACCAACTGGTTGGGAGTCACTGGCCCAAAGCTCGCTACATGGATCAAAGATACTGCAAAAATATATATATATCTCTGAAGTCTGAGTAATTAAGTCTGTAGGGGTGTCTTAACACCTGGTGCCCTAAAGCCAACTGGTTTGGTAGCCACCAACCTAACACTCGTTACATAGATGGAAGATATTGTATATAAATAAAAAAATAGAAAAAAAAATCAAAGAAAAAAATCAGAAAAATCAGAAAAATTATTACATTGCTGCAAAAAAGGTGTGAAATCTGATAGAACTTTAGGACAAAAATATTACTCTCTTATCAACTGCACTTATGACTGTTGTGGGCAAAAATGAGTTGTTTAATATTTTGTTGGCTGTGTATATGAAGAATGGTAAAAATAATCGGAGAATTTACTTATTCGGTAATTTAGAATGAAACAAAACAACTAGTAACTTGGAGTAGAAGTTTCACCTGATTAGTCACTAACATCTTTATTCTTTTCGCTTGTCTTTTTGCTTTTGTGTGCATTAGTTTCACTACCTTTTTACTTTTGTAAAACGTTTGTGGGTATCGTTGTTGTAAGCCCTCACGAGACTATAACTCGTCCACTAGGGACACCTAGGGGTTTAAAGGCTTGTTGCATATGCTAAATGCAATCATGATCCCTACGAAAGTGGCTTAGTTTAATTTTAATTTTTTACTTGTATTTTATTTTATTGTTTTGCTCGAGGACTAGCAAAATGTTAGGTTTGAGGGTGTGATGAGCGGAAAATATATCAATATTTATCACCCCTTTAACTTAATATTTTGTATAGTTTCTCGGGTTTGATGAATGTTTTGATGTGTTTTAGTTTATTTTACAGATAAAATAATATCGGATCTCAATGAAATCGGACGAAATATGGGTCAAATAAGGGCAATTATTGGACTTGATATTTTAATTTTGGAGATTGGAAACTTGAAAGGGCGTTTTTGACGAAGTGCAGTTTTGGAAATTCCAGTTTTGCGCATCTGTCGTATTTTGGGCATAACGTTTTACTCCGATATCGGATTGCGCTAAATCAAGTTTCAAATTAAATAAGACTCAAAGATCTACAACTTTGAAAGAAAAAATAATTTCGAAATATGACGATTGCATGCCCGAAATTGATGAACCATCCAGAAGTGTGTTGTGTGTAATTATTAAAGTCACTTTCAATCATTTTCAAAGCAAAAAATAAATTAATAAATAAATAATAAAAATTATCAAATCATCACCAAACATGATAAGATTTTAGTGGAGCAATTAATAATGGATTTGGTGGAGCAATTAGTGGAGCAATTAATAATTGATTTGGTGGATGATTTGATGGAGGCAAAATTTTGCCTATAAATACCAAGCCATTTCATTTGTAAAATTCATACTTTCTTCTAAGGAATTCCTTAAGAATACTAAGAAGATTGTATCTTGTTTGTTTATTTACAGATTTCAGTAATTAATTTCCGCTTTCACACTTTCTTTTCTTTACTTTTTCAGTTTTTACTTTCCGCAATTTACTTTTCAGCAATTTACTTTTTAGCAATTTACTTTTCAGCAATTTACTTTTCAGTAATTTACTTTTCAGCATTTACTTTTCAGCATTTAATTTTCAATATTTAATTTCAACATTTACTTTTCAGTATTTAATTTTCAGTTTTTACTTTATGTCTTTTATTTTATTTAAGTTTTTTTACTACTCGTAAATATGTGTCGTAATTAAGCCAGTTATCTGTGGTTGTGTTGAAATCCAATATCACCGGTTTATAAGGGGTTAGATTATAGCTTGGGTAATATAAAGATTTATTTATTGAGTCTTAATCTTAATGCTTTTTCATAAACTGGCCATTAATAAAATTGACCTGGGAAACTTAAAATGAACTAGACATAGGGATTTGAAGTTTATGACCTTAGACTCAATAGTCCACGATCTTCCTTGAGGATAGATAACCCTTTAATAGATTTCCTTACAGGATAGACATATACCTGTCGGGCGGGAGTAGCCATAATTGGAACTTAAACTTAATGAATCCAGAGAATTTGGTTGACATAGACATATGGTTCAATTGGGTTAAACTGGGTATTTGTGTCTGACCATCGACAGAGGCTTACACATAATTAGTGTTCCAGGTTAATAAATCAATATATTACCCAACTTTAAGATAACCACTTCATCTTTAAAATGATATTGGAAGAAATCACAACCCTAGATAGTTTTTAATATTGAATTTTCTTAAAACCTACTTTCGAACAATTTTATTTACTCGTTTTTAAATTTAGAATCGTCACCATTTCAAATCAATCAAACAACCTGTTAGATACTAGTAATCATTTGACCTCATAAAATTAATAGATTAGATATTAAGTCCTCGTGGGATCGATATTTTTATACTACTTGAACGATACGTGCGCTTGTGTTATACGTGTGTGTTTACGCCGGTCACCCAAGTGCTCAACGAGTACACTTCATATTGTGAGATTCTCCCAGTTCAGACATGTTTGTCATATAAGCATAGCTCATATGTACATAATTCGGCCACCTTCAAATTTGTGAAGAACACGAACGACCTTTCTGAACTATACAACTCGATTTCATCATATATGTTTAACAATCCATCTGTCATAAGTTATCCAAGTTGTGCTTAGGAAACATAGATTACACTGTCAAGTTTCCAAAGCGCACATCTCATATTATCGATATGTCCATCATTCTTTACAACTAATCCGAACATTATTTCTGATATATGTGATCAACCATAAGTGGTCGGCTTTGGTCAAAGTCTTAAGAATCGTAATTTACTCACATGGATACCTTAACCACTTATGGAATACATACGGGCCGATGGATCCTATCTTGATACACACTTGATTAATGAGTACATCGGTCTACTGTTGGCGACTTGGTCGCATAAATGGATTTTGATGACGTCAACATGAAAGAAGTCTTCGACGTACGAACACGAAGCAATACAAAAAGTGTCGAAGAATATGGGGTGAAGAGCGAGAATGTGAAGACTAGCGGCAAATCGAAGATAATGATTAAGAGCTTAATTTTATTATAAGTGAGTTTATTCAAATGTTTCAAAGCTCTTAGGAATCATACATTTTGCATCACTTGCATTTAAAATGGCTTAGAATGCTAAAAGAATCATTTGCATTTTATTTGCACCAAAATGAACTTCATGCACAAGTGTATCGGTAAATGATCTTCTAAAAACTATCAAATGGTTGAATTAAACTTTAAATGATATAAAATTAGATATATATGTGTCTCTAGTTTTCTACGGTTCAAACGGAACACAATTCCGATGTATATAACTTTTTCTAGAGCCATTTTACTACAACATGTTCAGATGTGCGTTTTCTGCATACATGTCACATTAGACAAATTCCATAAAATTCATATTAATGTTTTTGGAGCTGAATTTTTTAAAAAATCTAGATCTATATGTCTAGTTTATGTATAAATTTACGGATCATGATTTGGAAGTTTCTAGAGAAAGTTATGGCCAACATACCAAGTGTCGTCAGTCTTGACTGGTCATCAGAACATGCATTGCTACTGAAACCAGGGAGCTACAAACCGGTCCTCATACCGGTTTCCATACCGGTCTAGCCTTTATGGTGCAGTTACTGAAACCAGGGAGATCCAAACCGGTCTCCATACCGGTTTCCATACCGGTCAAGCTCTTCATTTTGAACACTTACTGGAATCAGGGAGACTCATACTGGTCTCCATACCGGTTTCCATACCGGTCTAACGGACTTGCCCAACGGTAATATAGCCGTTAGTATCCATTGGAGCCCTAGACCGGCATGCCGGTCTCCATACCGGTTTTCATACCGGTCTCGCTGTAAGTTGAGGAATGCTTTGCATTTTATTATAAATAGGACCCCAACTCATTTGCCTTAAGGTGAGAGACTTGAAAAACAACCTTCATACATATTCTCTAAGGCAAATACAAGAGTGTTTCATAAACCTTCATATTCATAAACACTCATACATAAAAGCTCACACACACTACACCTTCTTATACATTTGTAGTGAGCTTAGAACATTTGGGTAACCAACTCACACAATCTTCTTTATCATTGTGAGTTCCCAAGTGTGTTTTATAATTTCTTTATCAAAAACACTTGTGATTTGTGAAATCCCATTGTTTGGATAAATTGTAAAGGTTTGTAAGTGAGCCTATGAACAAAACTCAAATTGTAAAGGTTTGTGAGTGAGCCTACGAACAAAACTCAAAAGTGTAAAAGGTTTGGAGTGCACCTTTGCGGAAAACTCATGGTTGCGAGTGAACCACGGAAACTCGATTCTAGTGGAAATCTTCAAGCGAGGCTTGGGGGAGTGGACGTAGGCACGTTTGGCCGAACCACTATAAATCGCGGTGTCGTATTTCTCTTTCCCTACACTTTTACTATTTGCAAGTTTATTTACATTTACACTTATTGATTAGAAAACTTGCATATAGATCATTAATCGAAATAGAGAAAACCGACCTAAGTGCCCACTTGGTAATAAGAGCTAAAAATCGGCAAAGTTTTTTTTAATTCCGCACTTATAGCGATAACCCAATTCACCCCCCTCTTGGGAAATAGAGATTGTTTGTCGTTATTGCTTGTAGGTAATTTCATCTACACCCAACGAACATCTAGCGGTCAGACCATGAAAGGTTTTTGACATACATGACATCAAATTGTGGAGGATCACACACAAAATCAATGATATCATATAGTCAAATGATCACATATGCTACTCGACTCGAGGAGATTCCTATTGACGGTGATGTGTATTTCTAACTATTAGGAATCACATGTGAGTCATTCAGTATTCGCTCTAATGAATACATACACGTCTATACGAGCTTCCATTACTCATGGTCCATTGAGTTAGACTATTGAACTCCAATTCCAATATAAGACATGTGCTAGGCTTTTAGGCTATAGGAATTCGACCGTATTCCAAAACTAACGACTAGAAATATTTACTTTAAGAATAGTTTATAATAGTAATAATATCTCAATGTCGAACCACTTAGTGCCTAGTATTACTATATGACTATTCTAAAGTCGGTGACATTCTCAGTATATTTATATATTAAAGTAATATGTATTATGACATAATAATTACCATTAATAAGGTTGAAATGAAAATATAGTTATTTTATTAATAAATAATAAAATATAATATACAATACATCATTCGGATTGGCACTCCAAGCACCGACTCCAACATGACTAAATGTCAACAATGTGACTCAGGTAACTAATATGACTGATGGATATATAACACAACTTTTAATCAACAATGTCACAGAAGTAAAAAAAAATGTGTTTATGACATAGGCCATTATGAAGTATGTGCAATGCAACAACATTGGGACTAATTTCGATTTTATGTAAGTCCAAATTTTAGAAAGGTTTGTCAATTAAAGTTGTAGGTATGAATGTCAAATATATGTATATTTTTACAGATTGTAATTTAAAGTCCGGATGAAGTAGATATGATTGTTTGAAAATGACTAGTGTAAATCATTATTCTCTTATAAAAAAGTACGGGTTATTTTTGACCCATTTATTTTTTGAAACATATCGGCAATAATTCTTATTTTAAAGTTTATGATTTGTATATCAATAATATGTAGTTTTATTTTTGTGAAACACTTTATATTTTAGGAGATATTTATGTTTTAAATAAAAAGTTTTAAAAAAATTAACACATACCTCACTGTAAGTGCGTGAGGTGTGTGTTTTATATTTTATTTTTGAACTTTTGAATTTTTTGTTTCTTTTGATAATTATACTATAATAAGGGTAAATATAAATTTTTAAATTTGGCTTATATTAAATAGAAAAATTTCTATTCTAATTTTTTTTTTTTTTTTAAAAAAAAAAGTAAAAGTCCCTTAATAAAATCAATGGTTTTATTTATTATATTATATGACTTATTTTCGTTTAATAATTCAATTTCATTGTCTTGTTATTTCTTTAAAATGTTCTCAAGTCATTTGTTTTATTATATCGAATCTAAAAAAGTTGACCTTTTACAAAAGGAGCAAAAGATTAAAGATAGATTCTCTCCATCCCACCAATTTTAATGGGTGAACTACTGAACTTCTTCAATATATTTTTGTACGTGAGAATTAAAGGAGATCAGGCGTGCGAACTGGGGATGTCAATCGATTGCGGTGAATTGGGATTTGTTAATTTCAACGTCCAATTTTTTATTTAATTATTTGGATTTTAAATTTCGATCAAAATTTAAATTTTTTTAAATTAAAAAATAAAAATTCAAGACAATAAAACTTGACTTTTTATTCAAGATAAAAATCCTGGAATTTTTTATTTTAAATAAAAAATCATTTCGAAAATCATATAAAACACTACAAAATCTCGAATACTAAAAAAAAAAATTAGAACTCATGCAAAACTAGAACTCATGCGATCCCTAAATTGTGAAGCGTTATAAAATTGGCCCGCATAAAAAATGCAAATTATGTGTTTACATGTGATTTACCAAAATCTGGGGAGCAGATGTTATAACCTGTGAGGGGGTTGGCAATAGATCGAATTAAGCTTTCGCTAAATCTTGACACTGACTCTTAAAATATATTAAATTTTAAATCCTCAAAAGTTATGTCCGTTATAAGGGTATGGCCCAAAATTTTTTAAAAAATTATTAATTAAATAATTTTATTTTAAAAAAATTGACATAACCTTATTATAAAATGAATTTTTCAAAAATTTATACCATGTAAAATATATTACTAATACAACTTAAACAAACTTAAAAAATAATAATAAACCATAAAACACTACATTAGTATATTAAACAATACTAATAATAAATAATTTAAACTAGAAATATATAATTCTACAAACATATATAATTTTTTTAAATTGTATGTAATAAAAGGTCTGGCCAGAGCTTTTAAAATAAAAGCTTTTATCTGACATTTAACTAAATGGCTTAATTATTTAAGGTCATAGCCCCAGAATTGCCAACCCTAAAATTGTGCCTCAAACTATTAAAACTAAATGAAATGACAAATATACCCCCTACGGACAACCAACTAACCACTTCCACGTAATCTCTCATACAAGCCCAAAAAAACACAGCTAGAGGAGAAAATCTTCTATGCAACCGTGGTACCACGTCATCCATGCAACAAGGAGAAAATCTTCTATGCAACAGTAGTACCATGTCATTCATGCAACAAGTCAATCATCTACTGCCACGCGTGCTAAAAAATAGGTGAATAAATTCTACATGTCATTTTTTAATTCGCTTGTGGTACCACGTCATCCATACCACTGTTGCACAAAAGAATCTCTCTGCAACAAGTCAATCATTCACTGCCACGCGTGCTAAAAATTAAAAAACAACTAAAAAATAGGTGAATAAACTCTACATGTCATTTTTTAATTTGTTTGTGTTATCACGTCATTCATACCACTGTTGCACCAAAGAATCTCCCGAGCTAGAGAGCCTAGAGAATTGACGAAGCAAAAATGGCGACTTTGGCTCAACAATTCAAAGGACTAAGATACCCGCCAATTTCATACACACGCCTCTCAAGAAGAAAATCAATTACTAAAAATCAACAAAAGCTTGTTAATACTAGACAAAATAAAATGATAGTGTCAGCAGTGGCAATATCAAATGCACAAACTAGAGAGAGGGAGGAGCTCAACAGCTCTTTGAAGAAGCTTATGAACGGTGTCGTACTGCTCCCATGGAAGGCGTCTCTTTCACACTTGAGGAGTTTCAATCTGCTCTTGAGAAGTACGACTTTATTTCTGAAATTGGGTACCAAGGTAAGTGAAATTTATTTTTGCTTTTAGTGTTTCTGAATAAATTGAGATGATAATGTAGGTATGAGGTTAAATCTTGAAAGAATTGAATTGGGCACCAAGGTTTGTGAAAAATCTGTCCTTTAAATATGTTAATGAAATGAGATGATAATGTGGGTTGTGAGAGTGAGTTTGATGGTGGGTATGGGGTTAAATTTGGAATTAATTAGGGTTTTTACTAAATGTTTGATTTTTTTACAAGCAAGAAACTTTTGGTATTCATAGTGGAAAATTGGCTTGAATTGGGAATAATTATGTGAATTGTGTGGAATTAGATATTGGTTGATTTATCGAAATGATAGTTTATAGGGGACATTGAAGTGTTTCACACAATTGAACTTTTTGTTTTTTATCCAATGGGTCAATGGAACTTGAGGCATTTTACTGGAATGTTGAGAATATTTCGGTTTTTCAAGGTTCGAACATACAAGGAAGACAGATAATCATAAAGTTTGATAGTTCTGAAATATCTTTATTTTTCATTATATGGATTGAAAAACTAAAATGCATAACATTTAGCTTATTGTTTTGTGTATACTTATTTCAGGTAAAGGGAACAGTTTTTTGTACAGATAATCATGGTGCACTAGTTGATATTACTGCAAAGTCTTCGGCTTATTTGTCTGTGCAAGAGGCTTGCATTCACAAAATCAAACATGTAGAAGAGGCAGGTATAGTTCCGGGTTTGAAAGAGGAGTTTGTAATTCTTGGTGAAAATGAAGCCGATGATAGCTTGGTCTTGAGCCTAAGATCAATCCAGTATGAGCTTGCTTGGGAAAGATGTAGGCAGCTTCAATCTGAGGATGTTGTTGTGAAGGGTAAGGTGGGTATTTGCATATCTGCTATGCTGCATATATTTTGAACCCTGGGCACACTCGAGCGAGGCCAATGGATTTTTAGGTTATTAAAATAGAAATGAAAATGAGCAAGCAAAGCATGTAGAATAGTGAATAATTTTTATTTTCCATTTACGACTGATATTTTATACTTTGTTTTCATGAAATAAACATGTAGGTTGTTGCTATAAACAAAGGTGTACTGGTTGCCGAGGTGGAGGGCCTTCGTGGATTTGTCCCTTTCTCTCAAATATCAACGGTTAGTTCTCTAATAGCTTGCAAGCCTTGCATATCATGAGTGAGACAGCTCCTATTGTTTCATCGGCAATCTGATCTTATATGGTTGTAGAAGTTCATGTTGTGTTGTATTATTTATTATAACTTGTGCTGCTTTTTTGGATGTTGTGTTCTTCCCGTTAAACATCAGCATTGTTATTGTATAAAATGTGTTTATCTGTATTTATATTCTAAATTGAGATTTTCACTTTTCTTCCACGTGCGTCAGAAATCAACTGCAGAAGAGCCTCGGTAAGGATCTTCCTCTCAAGTTTGTTGAGGTTGATGAGGAACAGTCTAGGCTTGTCCTCAGTAACCGCAAGGCCATGGCTGACAGCCAGGCACAGCTAGGAATTGGATCAGTGGTCATCGGAACTGTACATTGCCTGAAACCATATGGTGCCTTTATTGACATCGGTGGAATAAATGGTCTTCTTCATGTCAGTCAGATCAGTCATGATCGTGTGGCTGATATTGCTACAGTCATTGAGTGTGATGATTAAACTTAAATAGCTATTGTATTGTATCTTTTGTAAACCTAGTCACAGCATTCTCTTTGTAAAATTCAGTGCAATCAAAACCTGGCACCAAATATGAAACTATTCAATTCTTTTCCCTTTTCATAGATTCCATTGTTATTTGCATTTTCCTAAACTCTTTTATTTGTTGAACTCAAAGCTTCAGATTAATGGAATGCTTTACAATATATATTAAACAGCCTTGCATAGCATCAAATTTATGTAATAATGGAGATGTGATGTCGGCAAAAGCTTTTTCCAAATGCTAATAGGCTTTTCAAAGCAGGCTTAACCTTGTTGTGTGCCGTCTCCTTGCCTTCGTTTGCTGTTGTCCCTATTGAGTAAGACCAGAAGCTGTGACCTTCACATTCCCACCTCAGGATCTGTGCATCCTTTCATCTCTATTTCCTGCTTTGGGACATATGGCTTTGCAGCTCAAACACTGGCATCCCTTCTTCTTTCCCCAAGAATGAAATTGCAAATTTGTATAGAAACCACATCTACAGGGGCTACTTGCATCACATCAAACGAGTAATAATTCTCATTTACATATTCATCTAATTATTAACATTTAGAGCTCGTTTGGAGAGTGTTTAAATCACATTAAAAGTATTTTATAGTTAAAAATATTTGAAATCTCATGTTCGAAAGCTCTAATTAAATAGCACTCTCAAACTAACCCTTAATTTACTGAAAAATCGACTTTGAAAAGCCAATTACGGAAACGTCCCAGATTCACACGTATAAACTTCTTCACAGTCGAGCATTATCGCACCTGTACTGGCTTATGTACACGTGATCAGCAGGTTAGCCATGTATATCACAGCTTTCACAGTTTCACTTTGCTTCAGCGACCTTTGCTTGATACTTGGGGCATGAATCGATTTGTATAGAACTGACATCACCACCGAGTATGATGCATACTTCTGTCTACTTGAGCACAAGGTTCCATCAGCTTAAATCAAAACCGGCTCCGGCATTTATTGCATACAGCAGTTTTGTCGACATTTGCTCTTTGCTGTATCTCAAACATATATCAAGATGATGAACATGAGCTTCCTTGATGGAGAATACAAGGACATAGGAGATTTTCAACTTAAAATTATACAAACCTCCTATATGGAGGAAGCTTTAGAAGATTCATGCAGGTAGCCGATGTTGGTAACCGATCAAGAGCTTCTTCAGAAGTACTGCCAGCAGCTCTGCATAAAAAAATTGTCAACAAAATTTCATCATGACGATAAGAGGGGAAAATGGATACAGCATAGATATAAATGCTTCATAAATCAGCATCAAAATTCTCATCAAATTATGTGCAAATAACTTTACCGTTGTACGCAAAATAAAGGCTCCAGATATTTGAATCCCAGTAGTGGTCCTCGAGAGCACCCAGTCACAAACCTAGAGAGAACATATCTAGTTATGCTTTCTGAATGTGCACCATCTTTTGCGGCTGAATAAGCACTAATATGTAAGCAGACAGCTTTTTTTTTTTTTTTGAAACGAGAAACTTTATTGATGAAAAAAATTTTACAATAGAGGAAAAAAATAGGGACCAGATGTCCATAAAAGAAAAACAAAAGAAAAACAAAATCCCTACTCAGAGGAAGACCAATCCTTTAAAAGGTCAGATAATAAAAAACTACTAAAATCACTCACTGTGAACCCATAATGGAAACCAGAATTTAATCTTTTCCCAAACAGATAAAAAGATAAATAGTAACAAATCATACAACTTACTTCAAAAATCTCTTTTGGTTTTCCAGTGAAAAGCTTTTGAGGACTTCCCAGAACATCTCAATGACATAATGCTCCTGTCGAGAAGAAACAATTATTAGACTTTGTATATGGTCAATACGGTTCACATTACCGAACTATGCAAGGCATTTATAATAATGTTTGTGGTCTCTATCCATCGTAAGTGGAGACGAGAAATATTTATAGCCCGTTATAGCTCATAATAGGAATTCAATTACATTGTCAGAAGCAAGTTCCAACTAAACCAGCAATAAAATGCTCATATATATCCCGCTTAAATAATGAAAAACAACTTACACTATGATAACCACCAGCATAGTTGGTGTTTTGTCTCAGATCATCAAAATCCAAGCTGTCGAGCGAACCTGATATTAGCAACTGCAAACAAAAGACATGCATTGGAAAAATGCAAATTTTACATAATAAGCAAATGGTAAACAACTGGAAATGTGTGTGTCCGTGTATGCCGGTGTTGATTTGGTGAACAAATTACAGAACCTCCCAACTTCATGGACATGCCAGTAGTAGTAAAAGAAATCAATTCAGAGCAAAGTTCTTATAGTACTGACACCAAGAGGCAGAGACAAGTTAGGGGTGACAAAAAAAATTTCAGGTAATATTAGTGGGACAAATGTTTTATTATTTTTCTAAAGAAAATATTGAAAATTATGGAATTGGCACGGGGCTTGGGCATGGGCAGCCCACTCGGCCACTCCCGGTGCCGCCCCTGACAAGAGGTATGTATTTTTAGAGAGACCTCTTTCTGATGAGCAGCAAAAGTGCAAATGCTAAAAATCAACCTTACCTGTAGTTCATGCTCATTAAACATATCGATCCAATCCTTCTGAATAAGCTGCTGAAAACCCCTCAGGAAATGAGAACTTTGTTGACGTATCTGAAAGCGATAATGTCATTATCTCATGATTATTAGATATAAAGGGTTGTCCAAGGTAAAATTTGAATAAACCAAAAGAACTAAGATGATGGTGGCACTACCTGAAAATTCAATCGGTGATTGGACACAAGATGAATGAATGTGATGACATTCTCATTAGTAACATGTATGTTTTTCCCTCCTGGAAGCAGCTCCTCTTCTGTTTGCTCTCCGTATTCATTGTTTACAACAACAAAGTAGAGCTCTAACTCCGAAATGTCACCTTCGTAATGCTGTAGATTACAGTAAATAGGAAAATTAAAAAGTGAGAACCTCAATGAAAACGGATATATCCACTCCACTATTCCACCTAACCACCCACCCCCAGAAGAATGAAAAGGGCAATGGCATATTGTGAAAAACGAAAAATATCTCCCCTAAGACCCCCAAAAAAAAAGTTAACACCAAATACCCAAAAAGTGCACATGGATGGATAGAAACATAACCTTCAAGAAAATAAGGTGGCGATATAACTCGGGATCTAGTGAGGGTAAATCATTCAAATAATTATACCTAGCAATGAAAAGAAAATTGAGCATGTTAATAACAAAGAATGAAATGAAGGTCGCAGATACATCACATAAGTAATTACACAACATTATTAGTAAGCTCATTATTAACATGAAAAGTGGTTATTACAATTCTTCAATTTATATATAACAAGGGAACATCATTAGCAGGTGGTAAGATTTGAGATAGAGCCTATTGCATGTAAACCTCATACAATATGCTAAAGCAATAAGTGTGTAACTCATACCTAATAAGATAACGATGCAAAACTAATATTAACTTATCATCTTTTATCTGCAATATAGTGGAAAATAATTTTCTCAATATTGCAGATAAAGTGATGCTGTATGGCAGCATATGGCTATCAAAACCTTACTTCTGTTTTAGCTTGCTCAAGAAGAATGTTGCAAATGGGATATCAATGAGAATTCCTTCAAACATGGCCTACAATAAGAGTAAAACGACCTCCCATCAGAAAACACTCTAATAGATAGAAATGAGACAGCATGTAGCCATAAATAATTATCGTACACGGACTGTAGGTATTGAAAAACATTAGAAGCTAATACGGGCTTGGCACAAAAACTGAGATGATCAAAGGCAGGGCACATGGAAGATACAAAAACTGAGGTAGTAAGGTGGTATAACTATAGCCTTAAAATAAAAGGAAGAAATAAAAATAATCCAACTTATATTTAGAATCTACTGATTAATAGGTTCCTGCCAATAAGTAGAAATTCTCCAGTATGATGCCAACTCATATGATAGGAACAACTACAAAGAATTGGTTAATAATAAATACTCGGGCAAGGCTAACGAAACACTAGAACCTATAAAAGCATAATCTTGTAGCATATCGACAGCATAAAAATTTTATTTTCACTGAATCAGATATGCATTATGAATTGTTTTTTAAATTCAACAAATGTAAAAAGAACCAGACAGAAAACATAAGAAAAAATCAAATCAAATTGAAAATGAAGGATCTACTTATATATATATCATATTACTTCAAGATAATAATAATAATAATAATAATTTTAAAAAAAAAAAAAAAAAAAAAACTCAAAACTTTAGAAGACTGTTCACTGTTGTCTGTTGGTTTAAAATAAGTGCACTCCAGCATTACCATACACATATATGGCCCATTCAACTGCTAGGAGAACTTGTAAAATTTATATCAATCCACTCACGCTTGCCCCATACAAGTAACATAAAAGTATCAAAATACAGCATCTAGATGCAATTCAGTTTCATTCAGAAGCAATGCAATGTGACAAAATGGTTCTGATAATACAAAAAGACATCATACCTTTGCAAGTAGAATTCCAAGAAAATGAAAAAACTGGAGGTGCTGCTCATGAATCATTCCAGATCCAGGATTAGGGTATAGCAAGTGATCAGAAGTTTCCTACATATATCATGCCAAAATGCCAAGTAGAAAGTCAGTAAAACATGAAGCATAACTATCCTGTATGCAATTAGGCCAATCGGTAAAAATAAGTATATAGATATGTGTACTCACAAGTAACCATCAAATACCTTAATTTCTAATATGAAACTATAAGTAATAAGTGTAACAATAATATCATTCAAAATAATAATAATAATAATAATAATTCATGACAATATCAACAATAAAAGATCTTTATCGTGGGGGAATACATTGTTCAACTTCCCAAAAGGAAACATGTGCGAAAAAGATATCCACACATCAAGGAATACATCTAATTTATGCTATAAGTAGTTCATAACTAGTATTTTTTATCAGAGGGAGTTTCAATAAGTTAAGATAAGGTATTACTATATTCATGGTTCTTAAAAACGTTAGGCACTAGCCGCTAGGCGGAAGGTGGGAGAGCACCTAGGCCTTCTAGGCAACGCCTAGACAGATGGGTTAGGCGGCTCTAGGCGGATTTCTTTTCATTCAAAAAATTTTGATTAGGTTAAAAAAAATTGAGTCCAATTAGGTTTAGGGTTCAAATTGAGTAAAATCATGGCAATTTGAGGTCAAGTGGGGTTAGGTTTAGAAATTTGGGTTCAATTAGGGCTAGAGTTAAGGTTTGATAGTCTCAAGCCACCGCTGACGGCAAGTCAGATGGCGGTTTTGACGGCGGCCATCCACACGCCACCACAATCGGTGGCCGATCGGAACACGCGCTTATGCTTCTTGAAAAGAAACCGCTGATGACTCCATTTCTGGGGTTCACGCGCCTAGAAAACCCACTATTTGCCGTAGATCTGGAGTTCTTCATAAACAGCCACCTAGGTCACCGTTTTCCCCAAAATCGGGATGGTCAGGCGCTGCCCAACGCCTAGACCGTCTTTTAGAACACTGATTGTATTAGATTGAAAACATCACTTTACTCAAAACTGCAAATATCTTGTGACAAAAACAAGATCAAATCAGTAAGAAGCCTCCTCAGAAAAGCCTACATGACTGTCAAAAGAATTATACAGGTGGGATTCCAGGCCTAGAATCTATACCATATGTAAAACATGACACGCACATCTGTGCCCTAGCATTTTTCATACCAATAATACGTACAAATGGATGCAATTAGTCTGTTTCAAGAGAGAAAGCAAAAGAGAGACCTTGAATAACCCATATTGAACATCAAATGCTGCACGAGTAATGTTCTCCATGAAATCCTTGAAAATTCCACCCCCATCAATACCTGCCTCTTCCACACCAAGTTCATTGACGAATGTTACACGAATCTGTTGGTAAACATCTAAAAATTGTTTATTCTGGAGGCAAACAGATAAAAAAACCATCTTCTTCCAATGGAAGCATCAGGAGGGCAACGAAACATAAACAGATAACATTACCGCTCCTCGAAGATCCTCTTCAGACATTGCACTCATCTGACTATAAGCATCTTCCAGAATATGATCCCTCCGTATTCTGAATCGACTTCTAGTAAATACACCATGAGACCCATGTATTTGCCTAACTGACACTAATTGCGACTGATGGATAATAATAATATTTATGCATTAGAAAGTAGAAACAAGTAAGATGAAAAGATAATGGAATGTATAATTTTCATTTATTTAATTAACTTGCTACAAGGAAAATTTCATCTCTTCAGTCAAATTACTAAAACACATTCAATTACATTCTCTGTGGTTGAATAAATTTCTGAAAAACAAAAATGGAATGCATGCTTAAAAAATTCAATCACTTACTTGAAAGATTTTAGCCCTGCTTGTAAAAGGTACCAAGAAAGGAGCTTGCTTCAATATTTCATTTGCTCTTGTACCATCTGTTGTAGCCTGGGGGAAAAACTGTTGTTAAAGCAAGCAACACAATTTTTTTCCGGAACTGTAAGGATGCAATAGAGAAGCTATTACCTGAGAAATGAAAAAATCATTGACACTATCGGCATGGAAGTCACTTGGGGGTGTAAACTCTCGCCTATTATTCCAATCTTGCAACTTCAAGAACAATTTATACATCACATTAGCAGATCAAACCAGAGAATACATACATTATTAGACAAGCATCTGGACATCTCTATTCACTTAGAGAAGAAAACTAATGCTGACACAAACAACTGAAATTGGATGAAAAACCACATCTTTTTTTATTCAAAACAGAAATTGAATTGTAAAAGAAAAGGAACAAAATATTTTACACGAACTTTCCATGACCATGAGGAATACATTGAACACGAACCTAAAATTTAACAACTCATGCTTGCAAATACCTGAGAGAGGACCTCTGAGGCTACAATGCTGACCCTATGTTGAAGGGCTTCAGCTGGGAGCATTTTCTGGGCAGGGAGACTGGAGACAGATTTCCCTATATTAGGGTATGATGTAGGATTCACCCATAGAAGCTGCCACAAGGCCTGCATTTTGGGTAAATGTCAAGAATAATTCTATTAGCATCACCAATCAGTGGATGTGTGCACAAAGGTGACCTCTGGTAGTAATGGTTCGCATACCCATATCAGTCACAACCAACTTTAGTTCAACATGTTAGTTGAAAGAAACAGATAGCATTAGGCCATAGAACATCTATATAATCTTCCTAAATTAAACAACATCCAGCAATTTAAGACTTCTCATGGGAAAAATTAATGGAGTGCTTCACTTTTTTCTTTTACTTGAACTTTTAGCTAAAGATTCACCACTAAACAATACCTCTCTCAGAATGACAATTAGATATCTGATATCATTCAATGACAATGGCCTCTCCTGCTCGTAGAACTCCTCATTGTCTACTATCATAAGCATATGCCTGGTCAAATAAAAATGACGTTGAACTGGTTATATTTACACGTATCAACCAAAATAAATAAATAAAATTCTACATAAGTATCCT
>SKCR01026892.1:0-19430 GCA_019454045.1 Zanthoxylum bungeanum | reverse complement strand
TCAAAGCATGATTTTTATGTTTTCGAGGCATGGGGAAAAACCCACCTCCATATATAACTTATGGATTTGACGGATGACATGTGCACGTGTAGAGGACTATAGGGACGGTGATACGTAATGGCCCTAGATCCTAGTTAAGGACTAGGGATGACAGACACCCCTAGATCCTAGTTTCAGTATGAGGCATTAGCATAGATTCGCGTTTTTCACTATTGTTCAGGGACAGGTAGTGGCATGTTTTGGGGGACGGCGATACGTAACTCTCCAATGTCATGGGTTTGCACTCAAGGCTCTAGTTAGGCGTATGGGGGGACGGCGATACGTAACGCCCCCATGCGTCAAGTTTTCAGCAGATATGTACAGTGCTTAGTTTTTTCAAACACAGTTTCAGATTCAGTTTTCAAAAATAGTTTTCGGAGAAAAGTTTTCTAGAAAGTAAAGCTTCAGTATCATCATTTTTTAAAGAAAATTTTAGCAAAGATTTTCATAAGGGTTGCTAGAGAGAGATCTGTTTGGTGACAAAGAAAAGTTTGTAGAAAACGATTTGATTTGATTTTCAAAACATGAGTTTTCATAAAGTAATTCAGTTTTCATTTAAACCGTCCACTCACTTAGATCGATCAATGATCTAACCCATCACTCCCAGTTTTATTGTTTTGCAGGTATTCTCGGTGGACGAGCTCGGAAGGACGGATTCTGATGCAATCACTAGGGTATGGAGTCCGCCAGGTCAAGTTAGAGATTGAGTCCAGTTCAGTCAGAGTTAAAGAGTGTTTGTAATATTTATGTTATACAGTAATGGTCTTATGTATATAGCGTTATAGAATTCATTATCATTATTGAATGTGTATTTAATCATAATACTTGGTAGTAAGAGTATTATGCATACCTGGTCGATGAGTTGGGCTATGGTCCCATACATGGGTTTATATATGAGTGAGACAAGAATAGTAGTTATCAAAAGTCAGAGGCTTATGAGGATAGTACGGTCTATCCCCCTGCTGGTAACATCTTCCAGATTGGGGATGTTACATTCTTCAATATGCACTAATCTTCATATTCATTTGCTCTTCATGACTAATGTGTTTCGACATCTTTTTTAAATGTCCTCAAAAGTGCATCGAAGTCTTATAGTGTTGCATCATCAAAATCTATCTTGCGAATTTGTCGATAACAATCTCCCATTTTTTGATGATGGCAACCTTTAAAACTTGTGAGGTTTGAGAGTTCCAAATTAGTTGATGATTTTACTCCCCCTAAATGTGTGATTGTCTTCACTATAGCTCTATTTAACTTAGACAAATACAATAGTACAAATTTTCTCCCTCTTAATAGAAGGGTGATGGATACAAGTTTTTAAATCTCAATCCTATGATTTTAGGTAAAATACACTCAAAAGAAAGAGTAGCTTGATGTGCATTCCTTTACTTTCTCTTCCCATTTGACATTAGCAAAAATGTGAGAAGGCAAGTGAAAGCTCCCCCTTCTTAAAAAATGGTATCATATAAATATGATCCAAAAATATTTAGCCAAGAAAAGAATATGGATTCATGATAAACTCAATTTTCCTATTATCTCATATAAATGGCATATTCATTTAAACAGGACAATTGCAAAGAAAATTCTTCACAATTAAGCATAAAAACTGCATGAGATTAAATAAATTTTCAAAATTTAAATAGTTCAAAGAAAATTATATAACATTTCAATCATTTGGACTAGAAGCAATAAAAACATCATAAGAGCTAAAGATTCCAACCAAATTATCTTGATGATGACTTTTCTAACCATAAAGTTTTGATGTTTTATCAGGGCGGCGCAGCAGAGGAAGCGCTGTTAAGGCAAAATCGTAGTTTAAAATTTTTAAACTTACGAATAAATTATTCAATATGCAATATTAATAATTCATTCATATGTCTCCTAAACATATTTATTCGATATCATATAACGACATAAATAATAAAGAAACATCGCGAAACATTTGCGAAAATATTTTTCCGTAAAATAGCATAAAACGCATTTTCGGCCGAACCGATCGACCAATGCACATGGGGACTGCCCAGGTCAGTCTCAAAAATATTTGGACAGTTCGTGGACTGCGCGAACAGGGACCAGTTCACTGTTTGGGCAGCCGTTACTCGGTAACACCATTTTCACCATTTTTGCGTATTTTCACTCCGAAATAATTTCCGATAAATATTTTTCTTTGGCAATTGAAATAAACCAATTTATTCTAATTACTCAATAAATAAAAACTAAATTTTTATCAGAAAAATCATATTTATCATTAATTACCGTGAGACCCATAAACTTTATATTTTGTTCATTTTAGTCCTTAAATTGTCAAATACAATTTGGATGATTCCAAATCAGTTCTAAAATGATTTTCAACATGTCCAACACATGAAAATATAAATTGCAACAAAATCCCCACTAAATTTCAAAATTGCCGGAAGCCCAAAAAGTTTCCAAATTTTGCAATTTAGTCCAATCTTGTTCAAAAGAAGTCAAGATCAAATCCAATCAAATCAAATTAATATGTATCATATACACACTATAATATATCAAATATATGAAAAGCCCCAAAATTGGAATAGGTTAAGAACCCTACTTTCATAAATTACTCCAATTAATCAATTTACACTAAATTGAATAAATTCAATACTTTAATCAATTCTTTAACACACCAAACAAGTCTCACCACTTGAAATAACTCAAGAACAATTCTAGGTCGTAAATGAGTGGCCTCAAAACTCTAGAATGACAACTTCATTACTAATTAATCAAAAGAATTCTTAATAACCAATTATAAGCATACTTTCTTTATAAACATGCATACATCTTTCCAACAAGTCTCAAATCAATTTAATTACATACTTAAAGAGTAGAGAAAATTCTAAGCAACACATATTGAAGCTTAGAAACATGAAATATTTTTCTAGTTGAAGAAAGTTGGAAAATACTTACAAAATCAAAATTTCCATAAGCCTTTCCTTGTTCTTCAAATTTTTTTCTCTCAAACTTTACTTGTAATTTTATTTGGTAATTTTTAATTTTTATTTTTTTTAAAATGAAACAAAAAATCCTTATATATTTTTTTTCCTCAAATGGGCGTGAATATGAAAAAATAAATACAAGATTTTTGTTAATTTCATTTCATAAGTTACTTGTTTGATTTGGTAACTCCTAAAGTAAATCAACAAGTGTTACCAATCAAATGGTTCCATTTCCAAACAATTAATCATGTAAAAGATATTTATAAAACAATTACTTTAATCATTTAACATTTAAATAATTAAATAATTAAATATAAATATCTTAAATCTATGTATTATATTTACTTTAAATATCGCAAAATGAGTTTGACTCGCACAAAATCAAATCGTTGTTTGAACATTGGATGGTCATTAATTATCAGATTAATTAATTTGATTAGATTGATTGATAACATACTGTGTGAATATATGGTTGCGATGCATGAATAATGTATATGGATGGATATTAGATGGGAAGGGCAATTTTAGAAATTTTTGTAATAAATTTGGAATTTATTAGTTGGACCTGTGTGTCCAGCCTTATTACCTCCTTACTCTTTGTATTCTCTTCTCAAATATTCCCCTAAATGTAAATGAGGTTTCTTTAGAAGTGTAGTGTAACGGGTAGAAGCAATACTTGTGCTAGCAGGAGAGGGGAAATGGAGAGATTTGATCTAGGATCAATGTGTTAAGTATCCATCCGCATATCAATTATTTTATTATACGCGCTTTATTATGTATTTAGAATGCAAGTTTAAGGGTGTATGATGATGAGACCTTAACAAGATAATAAATTGGTTGCCAATTTGCACGCGAAAAAAACCCTCGCAAAATATTAAGCGTTTTTCCTTCCATTGAGCGATTCTTACTCAAGATCTAAGACGGGCATTGGCTTGTTGGCCAAAGTCAAGGCCTTTGTCCGTCGAGGATGTGTTTGAATCACGAGAGCTTTGTTCCATATCAGTGTCTTGTCGAAGTTGTGGTTTGTTGGCCAAATTCAAGACCACTTCTTGTCCATCGACATTGATTACGAAGATTTCCATGGTCAATGGGTCACGCTTAACTGGTATCACTAAGTTTGTTGTGCCAAAGCCGAGGCTTAGTTGATTCAGAGGAAAAATGTTAGGTAATATATGGATATATTGGCATATATAAGATATATGTTTCGGACTTGGATGTCCCCCTACTGGATCTAGGAATTAGATTGGATCCAATTGATCTTAGAGATCTACCTAGTTAATTATCATACAATTTTTTGGCCAAAGTCAAGATTGTGTGATATTTAACAGGATCCTAGACCGCTAGGAAACACGGTTTCCCGAGTACTCGACAGAGGGTTAGAGGCTCGCCGAAAAATAGTGGGAGGCAAGAATTAAATTTGCAATATTCGTTTAATTACTTGCCATACGCGCTCAAATCAAATATCATTCGTCAAATATATTAAATGTTAGTTGGACTAATATCTAAATCGTTGTTTTTAAAATAGTTCGACTGTATTCAAACAAATTAAAAGTATAGTTGATTAATATAGTTGGACTATAATAATCATTATATTTAATAATACCTAAATCGTTGATTAAATAGTTGGACTATTAGAATCAAGATAAAATGAAAGATTAGAGTTTAAAACATAATCCTGGGGAAAATGTATTAAACAACTTTAATTTTCAAAATTGGGAATAATTTCAAGATGGTCCTGGAAACTAATAAGTTACTTTATTTGATAAAATAACATATTAAGCCTAAGCCCAGATTTTAGCAAATAGTATAGCATAATCTTTGGAAGATTATGTAATGATAACTTTAGTGCTTAATCCATTAAGCTTGTCGCAGTAGACTCCTTAATTTCTTTATCATAACTGTGGATTAGATCCTTAAAGTATGATAGAAATTGAAGGATCTTCATAATCTATACTTAGATTTTAGAAGTAAATATTGCAATAATAAACTCTTGGAGAGTTAATGGCTATTCTCAAGGAGACAAAGACAAACTTTGCAATAAGGCAAGAAGCGCAAGGCGCACCTTACTTCGATATTCTAGAAGACCAAGGCTTGGCCAAAGGCTTCTAGAGTGTGGAAAAGGGGAAAGGAAAAATCATTATAATCTTCTGGGAAGATAAAGGATATATCCCAAAATGTCTGCCTAAATTGTGGCAAACGGGATCGCGGAAGCGTGACTGCCGTTTGGACAAAGCAGACATGAAGGAACCGAAGAAGGGGCAAGGCTCTGACATCAAATATGTTTGTCATAATTATGTTCATAACTAGTATTAAAATTGGATTTTAAAAACTTAGTGTGTTACATAAATATGTACTGATGTTCAGAATCTGCTATGAACAGGATACTAACTTCAGTGGAAATTTATCTGCGAATCGGAAATGGTACAAAATTCGCTGTTTTGACCGTAGATACCTAAATTTAGTGTAGGAGTTCTACGGTCCCAAGGATCGAATCAAAAGCATAAAACATAAGTGCGAATACAACGAGGAGTTACAGAATACTCACATCGATCGGTTTAGTGATGCGCGAGGCAATAAAAATTCGGTTTTCTGCCTACTGTCATGCTCGACAGTGAGCTGATGCAGTCCACCATTTTCGGCCTTTTGAGGTCTTCCATCAAGCTCCAAGCTTTGTGGTGAACTTCCAATCTCATGGGTAGTTTTCCCTATCACCTTCGCATGTCGCTCGGAGTGCTAGCTCTTGATGATTTTGCAGCAAAATCATCGCACTTGTGCTTCCCTTTCTCACGGTTTCTTGGCAGAAACAAGTGAAGAAAGAGCCCCAAGGGCGTGATAGAGAGAGAGAGAAAAGAGAGGAGAGATAAATGTGTTAGTGTTTTGCAAAAATGTGTATCAAATACCATTTATTTGATTTTCAAAAAATCAATGATTAGTTTACCAATTTTCTTTCCAAAAGTCAAATGGCCATAATTGCCTACCACTTCCATCAACTCATCAATCCATCAATCAATGAATAATGACTGGTGTCAATCACTCAAAGTGAAAGACATCCATCACTTGATTGACGAATGATGTGACGCTAGATGCGACTAGCGATTTGACGCTTGATTTGACTTACGTGCCGCACTCGAATTCGAAATACAAATGCGCTCACAAATAATCCCGGGCTCGGGTTCGCTAATTCCAAATTAACGAATTTTCCGTTTCGACGTAATTAAATGATTATGCTTAGCGAAATCACTATTCACGTCGCTAACGAATTAATTATAAATTAACTCGTTCGCCCGAATTAAAATATAATTTTAATTCCGCGTCGAAATCTTATTTCGTTTAATATATCGAATATATTAATTAATCGATTAATTCCAAATTAATCGCTCTCTCTCTTTAATTGATATTTTAACCCAGATAAAATATCTCCGCAATTAATCCCAGATTAATTTCTCTCTCATCTAATTAATCCCAGATTAATTAAAAGTGTGAGTCATACGTCATCGGTGAATCTTTGGGAAGCGACCTATGAGATCCCCGGATATGTTGGCAGTAAATACAATCGTCGGACTATCCGAACACGTAAGTACCTAGTACTACATTTATACCGATTTACAAGACAAGGTTGGCTTCTAGCAAAGCGCCATGCCTACCCAATTCTCCAGAAATATCCTTACAGGAATATAAGATCTATATCAGGCGTAGTATACGTAGTATTGCGTATTTCGATCCAGTATTGGATGATCACATGCAAAGCCTGGGGCTGGTACAGTGTCTGCCGCGTACGAAACATATATCAGATTACGAGCAACTAGTCTCTTTAATATCCGATAATCATGACCAATTCATATTATCCCGACGGTTGCAACCTTTTTAGAGAACCAGTTATGTATCCATGCGCGATCATCAACTCCATATGACTGGAGTGACACTTCCGTCTTGACATCACACCCAACACACTACGATTCTCAATATACCCAGCAGAGGCGTACACAAAACCGGTTAAAGCCCTGGACGACCACAACCAAAGTATATTAATTGTCGCAAGTATTAGCGGTGCAAGTCTCAAGTTAAGACCAAATACACCAACCCTAATTTCGGACTTCCATAGACACATAGTCATACTACCAATGGAATTCTGAGGGGGTCTATCCAGAGCGAAGCTATTTCCCATACCATCGGTAAAACACAACCTCCTATTACACTTGCATGAGTTTCCTATACAAAAATATATGAGAACTATGCCGTTGTGCCCTCACAACGCGCACAAGTGTAATACTAGTCTTTTATATATTTATCGATGTCCAATCTCGATAATACTCTGACTAGGGATATTTAATGATTTATCCTTCGTGGACTGATACTGCCTCATATCATTCTCAATCCAGGAACAAATCATAAGGACCTCCTATCATTTATATATCTTGGTGATCTAATCACAAATGATAAGAGTGCAATCTCCTTTGTCACATAGTTAATTTGTACAAAAACACCATGATCTGTACAAATAGTGACGCTATGGGTCATAATTGTCCAACAATCTCCCACTTGGCCTATAGCCAGTCACTCGAGTGTCTGACACCCGAACTATGTACGGTTGGCTCAAATCGCTGAGAAAAGACTTTCGTCAGTGAATTTGCATGATTATAGTCTGATGCGATTTATTCTATCATTACATCGCCACGATGTATGATCCGAACGAATTAGATGAATAGTCAAAGTATGTATCTGGATCGTTGATGAGACCATTAATTCTTTAGCCTGCACTGCAGCCTAGCTCAGCTGATAACAGAACTACATCTAATCTAATTAGATTTGTTATTGACCCAGATGGCTTCTATTGCTGCCTCAGCTGCAACAATAACCTGCATTTGTTGTTTATTCGGTAACAGTATCTTGCTTGGAAGATTTCCAGTTCATTGTACCGTTATTCAAACTGTATAGTACCGTTTGCGACTTTTAGTCGTTATTATCGGTTTAGGAAACTTGCAGTAGTGATCCTAGTCACTTCAAGTTCTCCTTCTGCATAGTCTAAGACATCATCCTTAGATCTCTCTGATACTAAATGATGTTCTTAACATCAATCCAATGACTATCACTTGGATTGGCCTGATTGTGAATTCATATGCTCAAAGCGTATGAGACACCAGGTCACGTACATTTTTCAATGTACGATTTTCGGAGAGTTTCATGAAAGCCAAGCTTTCACCGATTATTATTATGGGAATATCATTTCCAAGAAATGACATATTTATTATCATTATTTATAGGACATTTATTGTCAGTGCGCTCCCACTAACCCTCTTATATACACAAGAATCATTTCATTTTGAATTAAATCATAGACCATTATGATTACATCAAAACGAAAATTCCAAGAACCAAATGCTTGCTTCAATCCAAACATGGATCGAATAACACGCAAACCTTATTTGCCAGTTTTGGTACGACAAAACCGACAGGATGTTGTAAACATCCTCCAAAAGATTTCCTTTTCAGGAAAGTAATTTTCCCGTTAGCTGACATATTTCATAAATGAAACATGCAGCTTTTGCAATCATTTTCAAAATGGATTTACCGTGGCAACAGGTAAAAGGTTGAATCATAATCATCACAATGTTGATAACGATACCTTTCCGTTAAAATCCTAGCTTTTTACGTTGGTATGTTGCCATTCCACGTATGTCTTCATTGAAGACTCATATAGTACAAATAGGCACAATGCCTTGTGGTACAACAACTAATGTCCAAACTAAGTTGTTATACATGGAATCCATTTCAGACTCATGACACTTTGTCATAATTAGGGAGTTGATACCTTGTATCACTTCCTCATATGTAGTCAATTGGTATTCCTTAATAAGATTGACATCTTTATGAGGCGAGATCAGAAACCCATACCTCAGGTTGTTTTCTGACTCTCTCCGACTTACGCGGTTCTTTTGTATTTGAAGATTATTGGTACAGTTTCATCCTTGATGAACTATTTGTGTTCCATCAGCAATCGGTGCCTTGAACAGTATTACTCCGATTTTAATCGAGTTTCACTATCCTCCCACTTACCACTACATATCGGTATTCCTCTTAGGAAAATCGTATGGTGAGCAACAATTACATTGTTCTCTTGTGAGTTGTATAAGTACTATACTTATGTATCCCTAGGATAACCTACGACTTGGCACTTATCCAATTTGGGTTTTAGTTTGGTATCATCCAAACATATGCCTAGCATTCCCAAATTATTCACGAATGAGAAATCCAGTTTCTTTCATGTTCATATCTAATATGATATATGTCAAACAGACTTTTATGGAACCTTATTCTAAATAAGTTTTGCACTGTTAAAGCGTATCCGTTGAAGGAAATGGTAGCTCATAGCGACTCATGATTAACCTTATCATGTTTAATAAAATTCGGTTACTCGGTTCGGACACACCGTCAAAATGACGTGTTCTTTGAGGAGTCCTCATTTGAAAGAATACTATAATCTTTCAAGTATATTAGAAACTTATTGCTTAAGTATTTTCCATTACGGTCTAACCGTGACGGTATAATACTTTAGCCGATCTGTTTGTCTATTTTTTGTCGAAACTTTAAAAGTTTCCGATTTGTGTTCTTCAAAAGAAACACATAACCATTACGCGATGCCACATCCGTAAAGGTCACGAAATATTCATATCCCATCTACCTAGCTAGACATGGGCCCACTTGCTTCACTATGAACTAGGGCTAACAGATAGGTGGCATTTGCACTTTTACCAAGTAAAGGTGTTTAGAGGCACATTGCCCAATAACTAGATTCGTAGACTTTATTTGAATAGAATCAAATCAGTCTGAGTACCCACTCTTCGAAAGTGTGGATATACGAGTCTTGTTTAATGTGTCCCAGACAACAATGCCACATTTAAATTTCTTCTGATCAAATCAGTTTGAGCTATTTGGTTGTCATTTTATATGTTTGAGATTTTATTTATATTCAAAATATAAATTATGTTAATTCACATCTAATGTGTTTATCTCAATATCATCTTTATATAATAAAACACTTTAGTGTTCTAAAATATAAAGGTTCACACCGCAGCGGTTAAACACTGATATAGAGATAATGTTTCTAGTCAAACTAGTACATTATAACAGTTTCCAAATTTAGGTACACACCCGAGGGTAGTTCCTAAAATTAGGTTTCTGCGGTTAAAACAACGAATTTCGTCCCATTTCCGATTCGCAGATAAATCTCTATTGAATTCAGTATCCTGCTCATAGCAGATTCTGAACATCAGTACATATTTATGTATCACACTAAGTATCTAAAATCCAATTTTAATATTAGTAGTGAACATATTTATGGCAAACATATTTGAAGTCAGAGCCTTGCTCGTCTTCAATTCCTTCATGTCTGCTTTGTTCAAACGGCAGTCACGCTTCCGCGATCCCGTTTGCCAAAATTTAGGCATACATTTTTGGATATGTCATTTATCTTCCCAGAAGACTATAATGATTTTTCCTTTGCCCTTTTTCATATTCCAGAAGCCTTTGGCCAAGCCTTGGCCTTCTAGAATATCGAAGTAAGGTGCGCCTTGCGCTACTTGCCTAATTGCAAACTTTGACTTTGTCTCATTGAGAATAGCCATTAACTCTCCAAGAGTTATTATTGCAATTTAGTACTTCTAAAATCTAAGTATAGATTTATGAAGATCCTTCAATTTCATCATCATACTTTAAGGATCTAATCCTTATTTCTGATTAAGAAATTAAGGAGTCTACTGCTACAAGCTAAATGGATTAAGCACTAAAGTTATCATTACATGAATCTTCCAAAGATCATGCTCTACTATTTGCTTAACTCTGGGCTTTAGGCCTAATATGTTATTTTATCAAATAAAGTAACTTATTAGTTTCCATGACCATCCTGAAATTTTATTCCCAATTTTGAAAATTAAACCATTTAAATACATTTTCCATAGGATTATGTTTTAAATGTCAATCTTTCATTTTTATCTTGATTCTAATAGTCCAACTATTTAATCAACGATTTAGGTACTATTTATTATATTGATTACTATAGTCCAACTATTTAATCAATTATAATTTAATAAATTTAATTCAATTATATTGATTACTATAATCCAATTATAAAATCAACTATAAATGAAATGGTTTGAATACAGTCCAATTGTTTATTAAAACAACGATTTAAATATTAATCCAACTAACATTTAATTTATTTGACGAATGACATTTGTTTGAGTGCGTATGGAAAGTAATTAAACGAATATTGCAAATTCAATTCTTGCCTACCACTATTTTTCGGCGAACCTCTAACCCTCTGTCGAGTACTCGGGAAACCATGTTTCCTAGTGGGCTAGGATCCCGTTAAATATCACACAATCTTGACTTTGGCCAACAAATTGTATGATAATTAACTAGGTAGATCTCTAAGATCAATTGGATCCAATCCAATTCCTAGATCCAGTGTTGCATAATATGACCCATAGCGTCACTATTTGTATAGATCATAGTGTTGTTGTACAAATTAACTATGTGACAAGGAAATTGCACTCTCGTCATTTGTGATTAGATCACCTTAGATATATAAATGAAGAGAGGTCCCTATGATTAGTTCCTGGATTGAGAATGATATGAGACAGTATTAGTCCACGAAGGATTAATCATTAAATATCCCTAGTCGTAGTATTATCGAGACTGGACATCGATAATGCGGAATAGGCTAGTATTGCACTTGTGCGCGTTGTGAGGGCACAACGACATAGTTCTCATATATATAAAAGTTGGATACTTATGCAAGTGCGATAGGAGGTTGTGTTTCACCAATGGTACGGGAAACAGCTTCGCTCTGGATAGACCCCTCGGAATCCCATTGGTATTATGACTATGTGTCTATGGGAGTCCGACATCAGGGTAGGTGTGTATGGTCTTAACCTGAGACTTACACCGCTAATGCTTACGACAATCAATATGCTTTAGTTGAGGTCGTCCAGGACTCTAACCGGTTCTGTGTACGCCAATGCTGGGCATATTGAGAATCGTAGAGTATTGGGTGTGATGTCAAGACGGAAGTATCACTCCAGTCATAGTGGAGATGATGTCACGCAGGATACGGTATTAGTGCTCTTAAGTGCTGGCCGGCCATCGGGATATTATGACAAGGTCATGTATATCCGATTATAGAGACTAGTTACCAGACATCCGACATGTGCTTCGGACGGGGCAGACACTTATACAGCCCCAGCCCTAGCACGTGACTATCCGATACTGGGCTGATATACACAATACTTGGTATACTACGCTTGATATAGATCTTAAATATTCTTAGATGAATATGACCGTACCGGAGAATGGGTAGACTTCGTGCTTTGCTAGAAGCCGATCTTGTCTCGTAAATCGGTAGAACGTAGTACTTGGTACGTACGTGATTCGGATACTCCGACGACCGTATTTACTACCGAATTATCTGGGGATCTCATGGGTCGCTTCCCGATAATACACCGATGACGCATAACTCGCACTCATTAATAATCTGGGATTATATAGAAGAGAGAGAAAATTAATCTAGGATTATTACCGAGATATTTTATCTAGGAAAATATCGTCTAGAGAGAGATAAAGATTAATTTGGAATTAATCGATAAATTAATATATTCGATATATTAAACGAAATTAGATTTCGACGCGGAATTAAAATTAGATTTTAATTCGGGCGAACGAATTAATTTAGAATTAATTCGTTAGCGACGTAAATAGTGAATTCGCTAGGCGTAATCATTTAATTACGACGCGACGGAAAATTCGCTAATTGAGAATTAGTGAACCCGAGCCCGAGTGTGATTGCGAGCGTATTCGTATTTCGAATTCGAGTGCGGCGACGCAAGTCCATCAAGCGTCAAATCATTCGTCACATCAAGCGTCAAATCAAATGTCACTTTGAGTGATGTGATTGATTGATTGAAAGACTTACATCACTTTATTAAAGTGACAATGAATAGTTGATGTAAGTGTGTTGGAATAGTGTTGGTGGTTGAGAAAGCCATTACCATTTATTTTATTTGATATTTTAAATGGTAAATGCTTTGTAATTTTTTAAAATATATAAAGCAATTTTTTGGTAATTCATTTAACAAGTCAACCATTACACAACTCCTTCACTTCTTCTCTCTTTCTCACGCCCAAAAGGGCTCTTTTTCTTTTTCTTCACAGCTCACTGCCGTGAGCTTTAAGGGGAGCAATGAGTGTGTTTTGTTGCAAAACACAAGTGCTAGCACACTTACGAGACTTGCGAAGGTGTTAGGGAGGTTCACCCATGAGGCGGGATCCGTTCGACGAAGCTTGGAGCTTGACGAAGGACCACTTTCACGCCCAAAACAGTGAGTTAATACACTGCAGTTCACGCCCAATGCAGTAAGGTTTTTCAAATTTTGTTGCTTGCCGCGTCTCTCAACCGATCGATGTGAGTATTCCCCTACCTCCGTTGATGTGTTCACACATGTATTTCATTGCTTGTTTGATCTTGGGACCTAGATATAAACCTAACAATGGTATCAGAGCTATAGGTTCAAGCATGAAAAATGTAGGGCTTAAAATTGGGAACTTTGTATTTGAGCATGATTTATAAAATTGGATGTTTAAGCATGCTTAATATATGTTGTATTGAAGATTGATTGATCAATTTCAAGAAAATGTGTTTGGAACAATTTTCCCCAATTTGGGAGTGTTGGCCGAATGTAATGTGAATTTTGGATTCTTGGAATTTTTTGATTTTGATTCATTGGATGAGTTAGAATCATGAAGGATGATGTTAATTTGAAGTCAATTAGATTGAATTTTGAATTGAACATAAAATCCCCAAATGTATATGTTGGCCGAATTCCATATGCCCTTTAATGTCTTGGTAATTTTGATTTTGAACATTGGATGTGTTGGAAATCATTTAGGATGTTGATTATTGTGATTGTGGGTTCGATTGGATTGAAACCAAATTGGACACAAAATCCCTCCTTTGGCCGAGAGCTTTAAAGCATGTAATGGGTTTGATTTTTTCATTTATGTGTTGGACATGTGATGATGATAATGAACATGATTAATTGGACTAATTTCATGTTTTGGAAATATTGATTTGGGTGATTAATCATGTAATGCACTTTAGGTAATTAAATTGCGAAATTGGATTTGTGTAATTTAATGAATTAGGCCTTCAAATTGGATTTGGGCTTATTAAGTTGTAATTGGGCTTATTGGGCTTGAGTATATCAAGTTGGGTTTAGGCCATATGGATTGGATCCAACTGGGCCCAAAACCATAACCATAAAGCCCAAATGCAACTTATAAACCTTTAAAGTTTAATTGGGCCTAATGGGCCTAAATTGATTTCTGGGCTTATGGGGTTACTCCTTGATTGGGCTTTGGTTGCCGAAGCCCACGCCTTAAGAAATAATTAAAGCCCATTAGACTTGAATTGAATTAACGTTGGACGTTAATCGGGCTTTGAGTCCCGACGCGATTAAATTGGAATTTAAGTCGAAAGCTTTATTAAATAAAGTGTAATATTTAATTTGGAATTGAATAGTGAATTAGTATTAAATACATATTAAATTTGATTTAATGTTGTAGTTTAATTTAATTCATGAATTCGTACTTTGAGTACTTATTCGCAAAAACGAGTTTGACTCGACCAAAATCAAATCGTTGTTTGAACATTGGATGATCACATAATTATCAGATTAATTAATTTGATTAGATTTATTGATAGCATGCTTATGTGTGAATACGTGGTTGTGATGAATGAATAATGTATATCGGATGGATATTAGTTGGGTGGGGCAATTTTGGAAATTCTTGTAATAAATTCGATTTATTAAATTGGACCTGCGTGTCCAGCCTTATCACCTCTATTCTCTTTGTATTCTCTTCTCACCTATTCCCCTCAATGTAAATGAGGTTTCTTTAGAAGTGTAGTGTAAGGGGTAGAAGTAATACAAGTGCTAGCTTGAGTGAGAAAGGGAGAGATTTGATCTAGGATCAATGTGTTAAGTATCCATCCGCATATCATTATTATTTTATTTCATATGCGCTTTATTATGTATTTAGAATGCATGTTTAAGGGTGTATGATGATGAGAACTAACAAAGATAATTAAATTGTAGCCAATTTGCACGCGAAAAGCCCTTATCAAATATCATGCGTCTTTTCCTTCCATTGAGTGATTCTTGCTCAAGATCCTAGATTGGCATGGGTTGTTGGCCAAAGTCAAGCCCTTGTCCGTCGAAGATGTGTTTGAATCACGAGGCTTTGTTCCATATTGGTGTCTTGTCCAAGTTGTGGTTTGTTGGCCAAAGTCAAGACCACTTCTTGTCCAACGACATTGATTACGAAGCTTCCATGGTCAATGGGTCCACGCTTGACTGGGATCACTAGGTTTGTTGTGCCAAAGCCAAGGCCTTGTTGATTCAGAGGAAATAGGTTAGGGTATATATTGGATATATAGGCATATATATGATATATGTTTAGGACTTGGATGTCCACCTACTGGATCTAGGAATTGGATTAGATCCAATTGATCTTAGAGATCTACCTAGTTAATTATCATACAATTTGTTGGCCAAAGTCAAGATTGTGTGATATTTAACGGGATCCTAGCCCACTAGGAAACACGGTTTCCCGAGTACTCGACAGAGGGTTAGAGGCTCGACGAAAAATAGTGGGAGGCAAGAATTGAATTTGCAATATTCGTTCAATTACTCGCCATACACGCTCAAACAAATATCACTCGTCATATATTAAAAGTATTAGTTGGACTAATATTTAATGTTGTGTTTTAATAAACAGTTGGACTGTATTATAGTTGATTATATATAATTGGATTATATTAATCAATATATTTGAATTAATTAATTTCAGTTTACAGTTCATTTTATAATTGGATTATAGTAATCAATGTAATTGAGGTTAATTAATTTGGATTATATTTGATTATATAGTTGGACTATTATAATCATTATAATATATAGTACCACTAATCATTGATTAAATAGTTGGACTATTGAATCAAGAAAGAATTGAAAAGTTGGATATTTAAAATATAATCTGGGATTAAAATATTTTAAATGATTTAATTTTCAAATTGGGAATAAACAATAGGTTACTTTATTTGATAAAATAACTTATTATACCTTAAGCCCAAAATTAAGCAAAATAAGTAGAGCATAAAATCTTTGGAAGATTTATGTGATGATGACTTTAGTGCTTAATTTAATATACTTGTCATAAATCTAATTTTAGATTTAAGAAGTATTAAAATTGCAATTTATAATTCTTGGAGAATTAATTGACTATTCTAGAGGAGATAAAGTCAAAGTTTGCAATTGGGCATGTAGCACGAGGTGCACATCGTTTCGATATTCTAAAAACCCAAGGCTTGGCCTAAGGTTCCTGAAATATTGAAAAGGATAATTGACATATCCCAAAGTGACTACCATTTGGATATGGCAGACACGAAGGAATTAAAGAAAGGGCAAGGCTCTGACTTTAAAAATGTTTGTCAAAGTTATGTTCACTACTAGTATTGAAATTAGATTTTAAATACTTAGTGTGGTACATAAAATATATGTATTGATGTTCAGAATCTGCTTTGAACAGGATACTGACTTCAAGCTGAGATTGCTCTGTGAATCGGAAACGGGACGGAAGTCGCTGTTTCGACCGTAGATACCTAAGTTTAGGAACTACCCTTCGGGTGTGTACTTAAATTAGGAACTGTTATAATGTAACTAGTTTGACTAGAGACATTATCTCTATATCAATGTTTAATCCATTGTGGATAAACCTTTATATTCTAGAACACTAAGTGTTTCATTATATAAAGATGATACTGAGATAAACACATTAGATGTGAATAACAGAATTTATATTTTGAATATAATTAAAATCTCAAAACATATAAAATGACAAATAAATAGCTCAAATTGATTTGATCAATAGAGACTTATTTGTGGCATTGTTGTTTAGGACACAATTAAACAAGACTCGTATATCCGCACTTTTGAAGAGTGGGTACTAGGACTGATTTGACTATTCAAATAAAGTCTACGAATCTAGTTTGTTAGGTAAAGTACCTAAAACACTGTTTACTTGGTAATAGTGTAAGTGCCACCGATCTGTTAGCCCTATTCATCACGTTATCTAGTGGGCACATATCTAGCTAGGCTAGATGTGAACATGAATATTTCGTGACCTTAACGGATGTGACATCACGTTATGGTTATGTGTTTGTTTTGAAGAACACAAATCAGGAACTTTTAGAGTTTCGACACGAAGTAGATAAACAGATCGACTATAGTATTATGCCATCACGGTAAGACCGTAATGAAAATACTTAAGCAGTAAGTTTCAAACATACATGAAAGAGTATGGTATTCTTTCAGATGAGGACTCCTCCCGAGACACGTCAGTTAGACGATGTGTCTGAACAAAAACTGAATTTTGTTGGACAAGATAAGGTTAAATTATGAGTCGCTCTGAGCTATCATTTCCTTCAACAGGATATGTATTAACAGTGCAAAACTTATTTAGAATAAGGTTCCATATAAATCTGTTTGACAGATATCATATAGGATATGAACAGGAAAGAAACAGGGTTTCTCATTCCTAATAATTTGGGTATGCCAGGCATAACGTTTGGATGATACCAAACTAAGAACCCAAATTGGATAAGTGCCAAATATAGGTTATCCTAAGGGAAACCATAAGTATAGTACTTATATATCTCACAAGAGAACAATGTGATTGTTGCTCGCCATGCGGTTTTCCTAAGAGGAATACCGATATGCAGTGGTAAGTGGGAGGACAGTAAAACACGATGAAAATCGGGGTAATACTGTTCAAGGCACGAAGTCCGTAATAGAACATAAATAGTTCATCAAGGATGAAACTAAACCATTAATCTTCAAATACTCAAGAACCACGTAGATCGGAGAGAATCAGAAAACAACCTGGGGTATGGGTTTCTGATGTAACCCCTTAAAGATGTAAATCTTATCGAGGTATACCAACCGACTACGTACGAGGAAGTGATACAAGGTATCGACTCCCTATTATGGCAAAGTGCCATGAGTCCGAAATGGATTCCATATATAACAACTATGTTTGGATACTAGTTGATGTACCGCAAGGCATTGTGCCTATTGGTACAATGTAAGTCTTCAAGGAAGACATACATGGATGGCAACATACCAACGTACAAAGCTAGGCTTGTGATGGAAAGGTATCGTTATCAACATTGTGTTGATTACGGTTCAACCTTTTACCTGTTGCCATGGTAAATCCATTTGGATAATGCTTGCTGAGATACTGCATATTTCATTTATGAAATATGTCAGTTAAAGATCAAAATCGCTTTCCTGAAAAGGAAACCTCTTGGAGGATGCTTACAACATCCTGACGATTTTGTATAACCGACAAACAAGGTTTGCGGGTTATTCGATCCATATTTGGATTAAAGCAAGCATAAGGTTCTTGGAACTGTCGTTTTGAAATAATCATAATGGTTTATGATTTGACTCAAAACGAAATGATTCTTGTGTATATAAGGAGGTTAGTGGGAGCACTGACAAGGACATTCCCATAAAGCAATTGGTGAAAGCTTGGCTTTCATAGATATTCTCCATAGAATTCTGGGGAGTAACAACCTTTATTCAAGGAATAAAGATCTACTGGGATAGATTTGGAGTTGTTAACACTCTCTGGGAAATTGTACATTTAAAATGTACTTGATATGGTGTCTCATACGCTTCAAGCATATGGAGTCACAGTCGGGTCAATCCAAGTGATAGTCACTGGATTGAAGTTAAGGACATCTATTAGTATCTTAGAGAACTAAAGATGTTGTCTAAAACTATGGAGAAGGAGAACTTGAAGTGACTGGGATCACTTCCGCAAGTTTCCAAACAGTTAAATACTACGGTACTATAAAGTTTGAATAACGGGACAGTGAGCTGGAAATCTTCCGAGCAAGATACTGTTGCCGAATAAACAACAAATGCGGATTATTGCTGCGGCTGAGGCAGCAATAGAAGCCATTTGGGTCGATAATAAATCTAATTAGATTAGATATAGTTCTGTTAGCAGCTGAGCTAGGCGTCAGCACAAGGCTAAAGAATAAAGGTCTCATCGACGATCCAGATATATACTTCTATATCATCTGATTCGTTCGGATCATACATTGTGGCGATGTGGTGATCGTATAAATCGCGTCAGATGATAACCATGAAAATCCGATGACGAAAAACTTTTCTCAGCAATTTGAGCGAACCGTACATAGTTCGGGTGTACGACACTTGAGTGACTGGCTATGTGCCAAGTGGGAGATTGTTGGATAATATGACCCATAGCGTCACTATTTGTACAGATCATAGTGTTGTTGTACAAATTATC
>SKCR01026891.1:0-19432 GCA_019454045.1 Zanthoxylum bungeanum | reverse complement strand
GGGCATGTGGCTTGGATCTTGTGGGCTTGGGCGTGTGGCTTATGTGTGTGTGGGGGCTTGGGCGTGTGGCTTGGTGTGGATTGCAGGGATTTTAGGCCAAGTCTAACATTTAAAACAAAGATCCATCGAGCGAACCCGAGATCAGACAAGCGAATTAAATCTGAGGATGTACTTATTTTTGAATTTTTCCTTCCGACATTCATTTCCCGCAACTTATCGGGTAGTGCCTCCATACGAGGCTCATCATCGGGCTTTTATGCAAAAATGCAATGCCTACAACAGTACTAAAGCAGACCCGTGCCATAAAATACCCCGGCCTCGGCAGTACTAAAGCACACCCGAGCCATAACAATACCTCGACCTCGGTGGTACTAAAGCAAACCCGAGTCATGAAACACCTCGGCCTCTACGGTACTAAAGCATACCTGAGCCATCAAAATACATCGGCCTCAGCGGTACTAAAGCAGACCCGAGCCATAAAATATCTCGGTCTCGGTCTCGGCCTCTATGTGGGCTATAATAAACAAACATGGATAACAAATGTTTATTTAAGAAATAGATGTCTTACTCATATTCTTGGGATATACTACCCTTCTTACAACTCTTTGCGGGTCATTTCAAGAGAGGTTCTACTGAAAATATTCATTCAGCACCTCAGCATTCCAAGTCCCTGACCTGATGACTGTCACTATTAGTATCGGTCGGCCTCCATAGCCACTTGGTCTATGCACCCATCTAGGTAGCCATTTTTTACCAGGTCTTCCACCCGCTCCCGCAGGTCCCTGCATTCATTCGTGGCATGTCCCCCTACATTATGGTACATACAATCAACAATGTTGTTTCCCTCTTCAATTGGGAATCTCCTCAGGTCGGGCTCGGCCATTAGACTTTTATCCTGGATTTCCCCGAACTATCTAGGCCTGTGGTCTGTTAAGGGGGTGTACATTATCCCCCCCCCCCCCCCCCCCCCGCGACATGGTTGACATGGACAGACGACCTCATCTCTTGAACTTGATTATCCCGAGGCATCGGCCTGAGCTCCTTCTGTCTCGGGACTGGTCTCCTCACATTTATGTCCAAATCCCATTGATTTTCTGTCCTGAGTATCTTGGTCCTCTAGGTGTCCCCTTTTCGGGCAATCTTCTCTTCTTCCTCCATTAGCACAAGCTTCCATGTATGCTCCAAAACTAGGGCATAGTTTAGTACCTCATGGATCCTCAGGTGGGACCACAATTTCCTGATCCTGAGAGATCCCTTAAAAATTTCTAAGGCCTCCAGGGACTCGTATGCCCCTACCTCTAACACCAAGCTATGATATCAGTCAATAAAACTTTTGAGAGGCTCATCATCCTTATGCTTCATTATCCTTAGAGACTCTATCGTCTTCCTAGGCATTCATTCTCCTTTGAAGTGCCGTATAAAAGATTTCCTCAGTTGCTTGAAGCTACTGATGCTTCCCGGGGTCAAGCTCATGAACCATAAATTGGCCGACCCGCCCAGGGTCATTGGGAACACCTTGCAGATAGTCTGTCCTACCATCCCTTGGATTTCCATCAACAAGACAAACCTCTCAACATGAGATTTTGGGTCAGTGTGGCCTTTGTAAAGGTCCATGGAGGGCATAGTGAACCTCATTGGGAACCTTATCACCAAAATTTCTTTCGTGAAAGGGGACGTTGTCCCCATGCCTTGGTCACCTCTTGGTCAATCTTTCATACTTTCTTCCCATTTCCTCATCTCTTTCAGAAACCAACTCCCCATCTGGTTCTCCGTGCTGACATGCTCTCGACCACAGGTTCTCCCGCTTCTTTCTTTATGGTTACGATGTCTTCCATAGCTAGGAATTTCATGTTCTTCTCCCGGACACCATTCCAGGTCGCTCCCTGGAAATCATAGACTGTTTTTGGAGGACCCTGTAGTCTGTCCACCTTCCTCTCTTTCCCCAGTTTTCTCCTCAAACTTCTCCATCATGGCCTTTATGAAGACTTGAGTTGATCTCTCTCCTTTCTCATAGTCTCATCCGTCATTTTCATCCATTCCGTTGTTGAAGCCTCTGAAGACCTGTGGTTTCTGTCTTCTGCCATCGTTTTAACACGTTTACTGCTTTTTGTTCTATTTCCCACAGACGGCGCTAACTGTTGACGGTCGATTTTCGTTCCAATGACAAATCCGGAAACTCATTCATCGAACAATCTTCCATCAAATGTGAATTTATTTGGTTTGTTGGGAACCAAAAGCAAACTTAGCAGAAAAAGTAAACACACAGATGAAAATGGAGGATATAACGTGGTTCGGCGGAATAGTTCCAACCTACGTCCACGGGCACAAAGAAATGAAGCTTTTTATACATGGCCAGACTTAACCGAACTCTTTTTACAGGTGGTCGGGTATGACCGAGTTGTTTTATCTTTCTATCGTACTAACTGTTTCTCTCTTTCTTACAAAGCTTAGAGTAAAATTTTCTAACTCTTACAAAAGTGTTCTCATCCCCTTTATATACTAAGGAAAATGATATTATTTCACCGTCCTCGTGACGTCAGCCACATGAGCTTGCCACTACCGAAAGTAAACATGCCATATAACACTTCATTAAACCCGATTGTTTTCGGATGCTGCCATACTCTATCTTTATGATGCCAGCCTGTATCACATGTTCACGCGGTGGCGTGTGTTAGAAGATAACCTTGCAAGTTATTCTAGTCACATCACAGCTTTTATGGAGTGTGCAAATCCCCAAGCCACGTTTATACCATTGAATCTCATCCTCATCAGTATCACTCTGACATGTCCTTCCAGGTCGGATGGCTTGAAACAACAGTCGTTCTGCCTTGACGAGTTGCATGGTCGGGTCGTACCCGAGGTCCTTGATCACATTGGTTCTCTGAATATCTTTTCTCCTCGGGTCGGTAGTAATGGACCAGGTCGAGTTGACATTTGCTGATGTCTATGCTGAATGTGATATCTTTGTATCATGTCGGCTCAGGTTATGACCTCTGGTCGGGACATGACCTCATCTGGTCAGAACATGACTTCTTCTGGTCGGAACATGACATCTTCTGGTCGGAACATGACATCTTCTGGTCGGAACATGACCTCTTCTGGTCGGATTGATGGGACACCTCAGATCAGACTTCACTGAGGCTCGAGTACAGTTGAATCTGATACTTTCTCATAAGGTCGGGTGATTCTGTGCCTCAGGCTCGGGCCCTTCTGCCCGATCTCGCCCTAACAAGGACCTTAGGTCTTTCCTCTGTTAATTACAAAACCCATCTTCGTAAGCGAAAGCTCTTTTCTTACCCTTCCTCGAGATGTTGACTTCTTGGGGGTGAAAAATCATCATCAACAAAACTCATAATCTAAATTATGCATAGAAGTTAAGTTATACAATACATTTGAAAAAAAAAATCTAAGGTCATATGCTTGATCCACAATCATTTTAATTTTAATCAATTCTACGACATTTAACTTCTTGATAGTCATCGTCACCCGAGGCAATAATATGTCTTATTGTTGGGGTCTAGTGCCGACATATCGGAAGCCATAATCATATAAATATAAAGAAAATATTACAAAATTGCATAAAAAATCCAAATTACAATCCATTTGTTATGTCACAAAATGTCTCAAATTTGACACAGTTTGCGAAGAATGGTATCGTAAATTATAAAAAGATGCAATGATTGGGGATACATAGGTATCACAAAATATGATCATCTATAAACCGTCATTGCAAATAATCCATTGCAAAACCAGTATGGCAAAAATTATACAACTTCTTAACACTTCAAATCCACATTGTACATAAATTCTCCATATGTTCAAGTACTTTTACTTACTCAATCAACAATTTACCAAATATCTGACTAAATCTATCCTCATTTCTCAAAATTTCTGGAAACACTATCTCAAATTCGCGAACAAAAGCTTTGCTAGTAGAGGGATATATGTCGGTGCCGTCAAATGGAGTCACTGTTAGTGCCGGTGTTTGAGTTTCAGTTGATTTGACATTTGAAATACTTCTCAGAAGACTTTCAATAGAGAGATAAAGGAGTTTCTGTGAAAGAGAGAGTTTCAATAAAGAGATGGTGAGTTTTTTAAGAAAATTGATTATCCCCCATGCCACGTCTGCCACGCTCCCCCCTTTGTCTCATTGTTAACTTATCAAATTACCCCTCTCAATATTTGCAATGACTCATTCAATTATTATACACATTACAAAATTTATATATTTTAATTTAAAAATAATTATATACTAATTATAACTCCATTTGTCATTTTAATAATTATTTTTTATTTTATAATTTTTGATTTTTTGATTTTTGTTAATAAATATTACAGATTTCTTATCTATTATTTATTTTTGCTTCATTCATTTTAATTTAATTAATACTACTTATGTATTAAAATAATATAATTTAACCAAATAAAATAAAATTATAAAATAAATTTTTTGATAGTCTATTTGTTTAATAAATTTAATATATTTATTAAAAAAAATTTAAAAAATTACTTTATTAAAAGTAGTGTTGATTCTGATTCTGATTCTGATTTTATATATTCTTTATTAAAACTTATTTGTCTGATTTAATTTCGTAAATCAGTATCCATATCTACTTTTATTTTTTTTAAATATTTTATTAAAAGTTGTGTTGATTCTTATTCTGATTTTATTTATTTTTTTATTAAAAGTTGTTTGTCTTATTTAATTTCGTAAATCAGTATCCATATCTACTTTTACTTTTTTTAAAAAAATATTTTATTAAAAGTTGTGTTGATTCTGAGATTTATATTTTCTTTATTAAAAGTTGTTTGTCTTATTTAATTTCGTAAATCAGTATCCATATCCACTTTTACTTTATTAAAAGTTATTTGTTTTATTTGTATTTATTTCTTATATAAAGAGGTAGTTTGTAAGTTTGAAGTTAAGATCATTTGAGCCTCTCTCATCTCATTCTCTTTTTCCCCTTCAACATATCATTCTCTCTTCTTATAATAGAGTTATCATCTTCGGAAAACATTATGGATAACTATAACTTGGGCTCATTTTCAGATAGTTGGTCATGCGAGAATGAAGTTCGAAGTGGGGAAATCATCCTAGCAATAGTCGTGATTATACAACTGAATTTACTACAGACCGAGTTATTTTTATCGTTGTATTATATATATTTTTTTTATTTAAAGTATAGAAATTATGTATATTTGTTATTTATACATCTTCGTTATTTTTTTATATGGATCTTTGAAAGTAAAGAAGATATGATAAATTGGGCGAAAAGAGTTGGTCTAGAAAATAATATTGTGATAATAATTAAAAATTCTGCTAATTTGAAAGGCGGCAAACTGCCAAAGTGCCATCTTATATGTGAAAGAGGAGGAAAATACAAACCACCGTGGTATCTTGTTGATGGTCAATCCATAGTAAAAAATAGTGGGACAAAAAAATGTGAATGCCTATTTGAGTTGCGAGGTATACCAAAACCTCCATACGGTGTTATGTGGGGATTAAAAGTTACATGTGGTTTCCATAACCATTAACTAGTAGAATAGCTTGATGGTCATGAATATCCGTCTATGCTAAAACCGTTAGAGAAACAAATTGTGCTTGACATGGCCAACAACACCACACATCGTGAAATTCTTAGTGTTTTAAAAGAAAGAGACCTGTCAAATAGTACGGGAATCAGAACCATTTACAATGCTATTTCCAGAAACAAAGAAGCGAAATAGGGTGGTCTAACTTCTATTCAATATGTTTTGGATCAATTGATTAAGAAAAATTACCTTCATGATTACCTTACAAATCCAGACACCAATGAAATTACATATATTTTTGAGTTCATCCTAAAAGCCTAAAGCTATCTGTTAACTTTCTTCTGTGTTGATCATTGATGTCACATACAAGACCAATGAGTATCAGATACCACTATTGTAGGTTGTTGGTATCACATCCACAATGCGAACTTACTCGCTTATGTTCGCATATCTTAGTAATGAGACGGTTGGACAACTAACATGGGTATTATCAATTTTGAAGAAATGGATGGTTGAAAAAGGAGCATCATTGCCATCGATTTTTGTTTCAGATCGTGATTTGGGGCTTATTAAAGCCATTGAAACATGTTTTCCCATGGCTCGTCACATTCTTTATATTTGGCACATAAATCAGTGTGTAATGAAGAAATGCAGTCCTATGATTGGAATGCAATGGAAACATTTTTATTCATCATGGCACTTCCTTATTAATTCATCAACACAGTGGTCTTACCAACAGAAATGAGAGGTGATGCGCGAGGAGTTTAGAAAATTCAATGGTGCTCTAAATTACCTTTGGGAGACATGGTTACACCCTTACAGAGACCGATTTGTTTCAGCATGGATTGATACATGTATGCACCTGGGAATCAATTCAAGCCAAAGGTACAATTATTTTATTTCTTTACTATTTAAATTATTGGTCATTAATGTAAATTTTACTAATGAAAAAATATAATATTTTTTAAATTACAGGGCAGAGTTTGCACATTCGAGACTGAAATTATATTTTGGAAATACCATGTCATCCATACAATTATCTTTTGAAAAAATACACAAGATGTTGAGAAATCAGTTTGGGGAAATTCAAAAGTCATTCGAGAAATCTTTGAACATTCCACGGAATACACATTTGCGTGAGGAGATTTTTAATCAAATAAGGTGTCAGATTTCGTTAGAGGCGATGGAGTACATTTATGATCAGCTGAAATGTGTTGAGGAAACATCTCACCAACTAGCCGGCATGTGCAACTACTCGTTCAAAATAATATATGGATTGCCATGTATGCACGATATTGCATATTGTCTTCATATTCCATCTCAATTTCAATACAAAGTGTTGTCGCACATTGGAGAAGGTTATCAATACACGTACATGAGTTCAATGATAATGCAACACGACCTAACAGGATATCAAACATTGTTGAATTATTAGATGAGATATATCCATGTATGCGAGAGCATATGATAGACAAGTTTCTCGATATGGCGGATCTATCTCAAAGCACAGTTCGAGTCCCTTCGTACAACACTGAACATAGAGGTCGACCTACAGACAGAGATGAGCAAAGAAAACGTCGCATACCTTCTTTTGGATATGCTTCCACTCCAGGATCTAGGGTCACTTAACCAACTGTACCGACTCTATGAAGAGGGGGCCGTGGGAGGCGATCAACTCATGACCAGTCTCAACTTCCACCGATCTGTGATACCTATATTCAGAAATTACATGTGGCATATCAACGTTATATTTCTCGCACTATTGATGTTCAAGCTGACGGTTATTGTGGATTCAGAGCAATAGGTGTACTAATCGGTATGGCGAAGAAGGTTGGGGTCAAGTATGATGCGACCTTATTGAAGAGATTCAACAAAATAAGGATTTATATGATCGAATTTATCCATCAAACGGATGGGCAGACAATCTATTACACTTACTACATTTCTTCCAGTCGCCGGCACCAGAGGACATTGGATGGACTCAATGAGTTTAGGATTGTCATCGCTTCGAGGTATAATCTTATACTGCATACATTTGCTGAGAATGTTTGGAGTTGATTTACTCACTTGCCATTAAGGTCCCCTGCAGTTCTAGAGCAAGAGCGTCAAGAAATAACTATTACTTATGTTGGCAGACACTTTGTGCAAGTTTGTTTACACCCTCATTACCCTGTACCACCCATCCCAATATGGTGTGGGGGAACATTCATCATACGAAGCTAAAGAATGGGCCACTTGTTATAGGATTCGTAATCAATTATGGTACAGAGTATTGGGTATATCACCAAGTGCGCCAGAATGAGACTTTGAAGGCAACATAGATTAGAATTTATGTTTTATATTTTTAAGTGTAAGTTTTTATGTTATTATTTGTACTATTTTTTAAATATATATTTTTCTAATATACATGATAATATTTTTATAATACATAAGTAGTGTTAAATAAATTAAAAAAGAATCACAAAAATTAAATGAATAAACGAACAGAAAATAAAGAATAATAAATATAAAATTTGTAATATTTATTAAACAATAAAATATTTATATATAAAGTAAAATATATATATATATATATATATATATTAAAAAAAATTATAAAATAAAAAATTTAATTAATAAAATAAAATAAGTACATATGTTATTTTTATATTTTATATATATATTAATATATAAAAAGTGGGATATATTTTGTTTATTTGGGAAATTGAATTTTTGAGAAAGATAAGGGACAAAATCGGTATTGCAGGGGAGACAAAAATTTATCCCACTGTCGGGGGGGGGGGGGGGGGGGGGGGGGGAGATAAGGGCTCGTTTTTTAATATTGTAAATTATTTCTCCCACCCCCCAACAAAACCCCCCCCTGTCCACATGTCTCTTTGCCAAAAATTACTCTTACAATTATTATAACTACCTTTACCAATAATTCTATATATATATATTAATTTAAAAATAAATATATAATAATTATAACTCCATTTGCCATTTTATTAATTATATTTTTTTATTTTATAATTTTTGATTTATGTTCATAAATATTACAAATTTCGTATTTATTCATTCAATTTTTTTGATTCATTTTTAATTTAATTAACACTACTTATGTATAAAAAAAATATAATTTAACCAAATAAAATAAAATTAATTTTTTGATAGTCTATTTGTTTAATAAATCTAATATATTTATTAAAAGTTATTTGTCTTATTTAATTTCGTAAATCAGCATGTTATCAAAAAAATTATTTTATAAATTAATTTTATTGGTTAAATTATATTTTTATAATACATAAGTAGTGTTAAATAAATTAAAAAAAAGAATCACAAAAATTAAATGAATAAATAAACACAAATTAAATAATAATAAATATGAAATTTGTAATATTTATCAAACAAAAAAAAAAAGAATAATATATAAAGAGCAAAAAAATTATAAAAATTTATAAAATAAAAAATTTAATTAATAAAATAAAATAAGTATATATGTTATTTTTAAATTTATATATATATATATATATCTATAATATATATATATATATATATATATATATAAAATTGAGATATATTTGGTTTATTGTGGAATGAAAATTTTGACAAAATGAGAGAAAATTGAGGGGAGACAGGGGGAGGGGAATGTTAGTGGGGAGGGGGCCAGGGGAAGAATAGCCCTCTTTAATATTTGAGATAAGGAAAAGGTGAAAGGAGCAATTTTGTCTAGAAATTAGGTATTTGCCTAGTTTTTGAAACAAAATTCAAGTATTTTCTTTATAATATAATATTATTTAATTAAAAAAGAGAGAGAGAATTTGAAAGCACATACCATTTTTATAAAGACTAATTTTAATTTAACGGATCATCATGTACTAAATCCTGAAGGGAGGGGGAACAAAGATGGAAGACTATGAGAATAAAGACGTTGAATTGAACTAATAACCTATTATAGAACAAGAAAACTACCACTTCTTCACACTCAATTCCTATGTTTTGCATAATCCATAGGTTCAAATTTGCCGACATATTTGCTTTTGTTAAATAATAATGGGAAAGGATAAAATTGTAAACAAAATGTTGACGGCTAATTTTGGTCTCAGGGCAATATGGGAATATTACTCCCGAGACAATCCTCCCTCAATAGTGAATTTGTTTGGTCTCGGGCACTTCTTTCTCGAGACACGCAGTCGTCACATCTTCTTTAAATGCCCATCAAATCACCTTTTAGGGTTTTACCCCCAACCAGACACTTGTCGAGTATTTGTTTCCCGCCAAAAGCAAACAAAGTTAGCCGTCCGCTGCTATTACCAAAATGCTTTCGATCTCAACCGTTCATTCATCTTTTTGGAATTGTTCCTGAAGTCGACACCTGGCGCACATCCGAGACTCTATTATGATCCGACGGTCAGAATTATTCCGACGTTGTAATGAGAAGGTGAATCGATATCCTTGCATCTGTTTGGTAAAATTTCATCAACTTCAAAACTCTTCTTCCCTTCGGCTACGAAACGTCTGATTCAGTTTTACCCAAAGCTTCTCAACGTATTCGCCATTTTCAAGGCAGAGATCAAGTAAGTTTTCCGAGGTATGAGGATATCTCTCCCGAGGTCTTGGTAACAGAATTGTGCTCTCAAATGGCCAAGGTAGTTTCTTTTTCTCTATGTCCATTATGAGTCTTCGTCCCAGTTCGCATCCTGACTTCCCTATTTTTATTTGGCAGGCGAACTACCTTACGGCCAAGATTAAGGACCTCCTTCTGAGTCTTTTGGCTGAGGACGGTCAAGCCCAGAGGCTCCAAAACCGTCTCACGGAAGTGGAGGCCAGGCTGGCTGATAGGGAAGAGGCGATAATGAATCATGAGATAGCTGTAGGCATTGCATTTTTGCATGTGAAACCCGATGATGAGTCTCATTTAGAGGCACTACCTTTTAAGTCGCGGAAACCGCGGGAAACAGATGCCGGAAGGGAGGAGTCAAGAATTGACTCATAGTCGGATTAAGTTCGCTGGTTTAGCTTCGGGTTACTTGTTGGTGTTCCGTTTTAAAATTTATTCTCGGCCCAAAACCCCGCAAATCACTTAACCTTAGTCCAAGCCCAATCCAAAGAAATAATTAATGTATGTCACAAATTAAAATAATTAAAACATCAAAAACACCTAGCCAAGCCCACCCACCTAACCAAGACCCACACGCCCATAGCCTTTAATACACACCCCAAATTAAAATAATTATTAATTAAATTAAAACATTAACTAAATAAAATATTAATTATATATAATTAAATAAATAAATAAAATATTTACCAAACATAAAATAAGTATATGCCTAATTTAAACAAATCAAATATAATTATCCTAACTAAATAAAATTATATACCAATCTAAAATATTGACTTCCTAATCTAACAAATTAAATGCCTAATCAACACCAATTAAAGATATCACCTTCCTAATTTGAATTAACCTTGTCCCCCCTTAATCTTTGACTTTCCTTAAGACCAAATCCTAAATTGAATGCAAGATCCCTTCCTTGTGAGACAAGGACAAACCCTAGCTCTTTTTATATAAACATGACCTAACCTAGCCACCCCTCCTCTCCAATCTCTCTAGCCCACGCCCAAGACCTCTCCACTCTCTCATCTCACACGAAAATCACAAGCAAGAAGCCCTAGAGACCTCAAGCCTCACGGCCAAGACAAGAAATCAAGACAGAAAATTTTCTCTCCATCTCATCCTCCTTAGCCGTGAACACCAGCCCTTTGCACAGCCCTCCATTGCCGAATTTTAACCACCATGATGAGTGGTATTTATATCACTATTTCCCACTCATTTAACCTTATATTTTGTATAGTTTATTGAGTCTTGGGAACGTTTTGATGTGTTTTGTTGTTATTTTGCAGATAAATAAAGTTTGGAAAGCATTGGAGGTAATTTGAGGCAAAACCGGACAAAAATGCGTCAACAGGGATATTTTCGTCTTTTGCGCGTCGCGACGCGAGAGCATTGCGCGCCGCGACGCCCAGCATGCGCCGGTTTTGCTAAAGTGCGCCGGGTCAACGGGTCAGAATATGTGAAGTTTGACTTTGCTAACGTGCGCCTGCCACGTGTCACCATCACATAAGACTTGCTAACGTGCGCCTGCCACGTGTAATCATCCTACGGTGCCGAAAATCATCATCTATGCTATCTTGCGCCTTGCCACGTGTCGACATCTCAACGGACTTGCTAAAATGCGCCGCTGCCACGTGTCACGATCTGATGCTGCCGACAATCATACTCAGCATGACGTAAGTAATGACGTCATGAACAGTGCCACGTCATCGGATAAGGATCTGATCTCTTAGCCGCCTCGCCACGTGTCAAGCCATCATTGTACCACGTGTTACTGTAGCGAGCGTCGCGACGCGGAACCCTTTAGCGTCGCGACGCCGGACCCCCATCCGCGCCTATAAATAGAGCTCGAGATTTCAGTTTTTGTGTACCATTTCCTCCCACTTCTTTGATGTAGTTAGGGAGTTCTTCTCTCTCTAAGTTTCTTTTAATAAAGTTTTGTAATTTTTAATTAAGTTCTGTAATAATAATAATTTACTTTCTTTATTTTACAGTTTTTACTACTCATTATGAGGAGGTAACTTCCCTCTGTTAGGGTAAAAGGTAATTCTTTTACTATTGCTTCTTAGATTATCTCCCATAATTATAATATATTCAAGTTTTAAATTGACTTAATCAGGATACCGCCAGATGGTCGGTGGGTAGGTAATAAAATTCATATTCCGCCTTTATGGCTGGTTATTTTGGTTCCGCCTTTATGGCTGGTTATTTTGGTTCCGCCTTTATGGCTGGTTATTTTGGTTCCGCCTTTATGGCTGGTTATTTTGGTTCCGCCTATATGGCTGGTTGTTTTCATTCCGCCTTTATGGCTGGTTGTTTTTAACTGATTAAATCAAAATACCGCCTATATGGCTGGTTGGTAATGTTTTGCAAAGCTTATATTATATTATGGGAGAAATCTAATTAGTATATAGTAGAAGTAATTCCTTTTACCTTAGCAATTTTATTAATTCATTTTCAGCATTTATTTTACTGCATTTACTTTATGCAATTCTATTTTAAGTTTTTAGCCCTAGTTATGTGTCGTAGCTAAGTTAGTTATCTAGGGTTGTGATGAATTTCAATTTAACCGGTTTATAAAGGTTAGATTATAGTTTTGGTAATTTAAAGATTTATTTATTGAGTCTTAATCTTAATGCTCTTTAATTAACTGGCCATTAATTAAATTGATTAGGTAAACTTAAAATGAACTAGACATAGAGATTTTAAGTTTAAGACCTTAGACTCAATAGCCCACGATCTTCCTTGAGGATAAATAACCCTTTAATAGATTTCCTTACAGGATAGGAATATACCTGTCAGGCGGGTGTAGTCATAATTGGAACTTGAACTTAATGAATCTAGGTAATTTGGTTGACATAGACATATGGTTCAATTGGGTTATACTAGGTATTTGTAATTGACCATCGGAAGAGGCTTTTACATAATTTAGTGTTCCAGGTTAATAAATTGATATATTACCCAACTATAGGATAACTTCTTCATCTTTTAAATAATATTGAAATAAATCACAACCCTGGATAGTTTTTATATTGAATTTCCTTAAAATCTACTTTTAAGCAATTTTATTTACTTGTTTTAAATTTAAAATCATCGCCTTTTTCCAACCAAATCAAATCAATCTGTTAGATACCAGTAAACAGTTAACCTCATATAAATTGATAACAAAATGTTTTAAGTCCTCATGGGATCGATACTTTTTATACTACTTGAAGATACGTACGCTTGCGTTATACGTGAGTGTTTACGCCGGTCACACCACTCACAGCCCCAAAACACACCAAAATAAGCCTCAAATACAGCCCTAAAGTCGCACAAAATAACCTCCAAAAACACCCCCATTCGCAGCCCCAAAACAGTCTTAGAACACGCCCCCACTGCACAACTGAACTGCCATAGTTTAGCCCACTGACCTGATCGTTTTTGCAGTGATTTAAGTCTATAAAACATCCCTAAAATCACCTATAAACCACCCTAAAAACCTCCATAAAGTTTCCCTACAAAATCACAAAAAAATCTGCACATTAAGCCTCCCAAAAACGCAAAAAACAGCCCCTTAAAACACAAAAACGTGACCTGAAACAGTGAGCAGAAAACACCGAGAAAACAGCAGCAAAGTGAAGCCAAAACAGCGAGGAAAACAGTGGAACAACAAGTTAAGACGCTAAGCTAGTGAACCGGAAGAATAAGGAGCTTTTACCCCTTCCGATCTCCGCGAAACGCAAGTCCGAAGACGACTTAAAAGGTTAGACCTGAGGGTACCTTTCACACTTGTTTTTCTTATTTGATTTTTATTGATTCTTTTAATTGTGTTTTAATTATTTATTGAATATTGTTTGCATGTGATGTGTGTTGTGGCCATTGATTAAAACGGAAAATACGTCGTCTCTCGTGGTATATAGGATGGAAACCCAGACGTAAATTCCGTAGCCGATTCCGAATGGACGGTAGTGCGGTCTGTACTTGGGATACAACTCCACGTACCACTTGAGTAAACGGCGCATATTTCGCTTTATGTTATTTTGATTATTCGCACTTTATTATTCCTTCTTTTAATTTCCGCATGTTATTTATTTATGTTGTGATGCGATCGAGCGCATGGGCTTAGTAAGTCGGATTAAAGGTCCCCTATTTGGAGGGGTTAAAATCATTTACCACGATGCTTTGCCGCGCCGGTTGATGTGTGTTCGGTTGGATGTAAGATATGTTCAATCGGGCATACTAAGTTTGATATGATTGTCTTTATTTTTGTATGCATGATGCGATCGAGCGCATGGGCTTAGTAAGTCGGATGAAAGGTCCCCTAATTGGAGGGGTTAAAATCCTTTACCACGATGCTTTGCCGCACCGGTTGATGTGTGTTCGGTTGGATGTAAGATATGTTCGATCGGGCATACTAAGTTTGATATGAGTGTCTTTATTTTTGTATGCATGATGCGATCGAGCGCATGGGCTTAGTAAGTCGGATTAAAGGTCCCCTATTTAGAGGGATTAACACCCTTTACCACGATGTTTTGCCGCGCCGATTGATGTATACTCGATTGGATGTAAGATGTGTCTAATCGGGTATACAAGCACGATATCATTGTCTTTATTTTTTTACATATGTGTTGTGTTGATTGCGCATGGGCTTAGTAAGTGCGATTAAGGGTCCTCTATTTTGAGAGGTTAAAATCCTTTACCAGGATGCTTTGCCACGCTCTTAGCCCGTTATTGTTTACTAGATGTCATTTATTCATCCGTCCATGTATGTGTCGTGTTGTTTACTGCATTTTGGAGGTCACTGCTGAGCCCCGTTCGAACGCGTTTCAGAACGCCGCACGAACGCATGTTTTTTGTCTGGTCTCGTTCGAACGCGTTATCAAACACCATACGAACGCGAACCTTCTGTTTTACCGTTCGAACACGTTTCAGAATGCTACACGAACGCATGTCTTTTGTCTGGTCTCGTTCGAACGCGTTATCAAACGCCATACGAACGTGAACCTTCTGTTTACCGTTCGAACGCGTTTACGAACGCTACACGAACGCGAACACACTAAACTGAGACACTTTCATCACATGCCATGTATAATTGTTTCTTAGGTGCTTTTTCTTATGAAACCCCATATAGTCATTCCTATCTTTGTGCACATCATAATGAAAAGCATGTTTATTCCATTGGTTGCATCATTTACCTTAGTCTTGGTTTAGCGTATTACAATTCATATACCTATGTCATGATGACTTTTGAGTATTATTTCTTGTGGTATATCGGATGGAAACCCAGACATAAATTCCGTAGCCGATTCCGAATGGACGGTAGTGCGGTCTGTACTTGGGATACAATTCCACGTACCACTTGGAAAAGTGCTCACATGTATGCCTGTATGTTTAGTATGTATGCTTGTGTTTTCGTGAACATGATATGCTAATGAAGTTGTATGTTTGTTGCTACTTTGATGTATTTTCAAGCATGCAATCTTAGATGTGAGATATATGTGAATTTAGGTGTAAGTTTTATTTTATACATGTGAATTTAGAAGCATGATACTCTTGGAAATAAGTGTTACTTAAGCTTGATTGAATTATTATATAAATCCTTTTTATTACAAGTGACATAAGTAAGGGAACATTCTGAACCCAACGGTTTGAGGTCTTCCCTTGCGAGGGGTGAGTGTGGCTGATGAGTGGTATTTATATCACTATTTCCCACTCATTTAATCTAATATTTTGTATAGTTTCTCGGGTTTTATGAACGTTTTGATGTGTTTTATTGTTATTTTGCAGATAAATAAAGTTTGGACAGCACTGGAGGCAATTTGGGGCAAAACCGGACAAAAATGCGTCAACAGGGTTATTTTGGTCTTCTACGCGTCGCGACGCTGGAGAACTGCGCGCCGCGACGCCCACCGTGCGCCGGTTCTGCTAAAATGCGCCATGGTCAACGGGTCAACAATTTGAAAAGTTTGACTTTGCTAAAATGCGCCGTGCCACGTGTCACCATCACATCCGATCTGCTAACGTGCGCCGTGCCACGTGTCATCATCATATGCTGCCGACACTCAGACTTGACACGTGTCGCCTCGTCATCAGCCATGTCATCGGTCAACGAGTCAACTTCGCCATGTGTCAAGCCACGTCATCAGACACGTCACAAGGTCAACAGAGTCAACGTGCCACGTCAGCCTCAGCCAATCAGAGCTTGACACGTGTCGCCACGTGTCGCAATCCCATTGTGCCGACAAGTCAACAGTCAGCCGCCTCGCCACGTCAGCGCCACGTCATCAATGACGTCATCACAATAATTGAGAATTAGCCGCCTTGACACGTGTCAGTTGCACAGTTAGCCGCCTCGCTACGTGTCGCCGTCTCATTGTGCCACGTCGACATTTGAGCGTCGCGACGCGCGCACAGTTCCCAAACAGTGAATTTTGTTTTGCTATAAATAGGCCGCGAATTTTCATTTTTCAATGTACCTTTCTCTCTCTTGATTTCTCTCTCTAGAGAGAGTTTCTCTCTCTAGAATTTTTATTTTTATTTTTTAGTTTTTTTTTATTTTAGTTTTGTAAATATTTTAATTACTTTTTGTAATAATAGTAATTTAATTTTTACTTTTTACAGTTTTTACTATTCACCATGTTGAAGTAACTTTTTCAGCTAGGGTGAAAGGTAATTATTTTACTATTGCTATTTAGATTAATCTCCCTAAAAATAATATATTAACTATTTAAAATATTGACTTAATAAGGGATACCGCTATATTGGTCGGTTGGTAATTTAATTTTAATCTGTTTTAAACCTGACTAATCAAGGATACCGCCAGACTGGTCGGTTGGTAAATTATTTTTGGTTCCGCCTTAATGGCTGGTTGGACTTAATTTGACTTAATCAGGATACCGCCAGACTGGTCGGTTGGTAAATTTAACACAAGTTTATATATTATTTTATGGGAGATATCTAAATTAGTAGTAGTAAAAGTAATTCCTTTTACCTTAGCATTTTATTTTATTTTACTTTTCAGTATTTTTATTTTATGTATTTATTTTTTATAGTCCTAGTTATGTTTTAATTAATTAGGGGTTGTGATGACTTTTAATATCACCGGTTTATAAGGGATTATTTTATAGTTGAGTAATTTAAAGGTTTATTTATTAAGTCTTAAGCTTAATGTTTCTTGTTGTCTGATCACCAATAAGATTGATATGGTAAATCTAAAATGAACTAGACATAGGGATTTTAGGTTTCAGCCTTAGACTTAATAGCCCACGATCTTCCTTGAGGATAGATAACCCTTTAATAGATTTCCTTACAGGATAGGAATATACCTGTCGGGCGGGGGTAGCCATAATTGGAACTTAGACTTAATGAATCCAGGTAATGTGGTTGACATAGGAATATGGTTCAATTGGGTTATACTGGGTATTTGTAATTGACCATCGGAAGAGGCTTTTACATAATTTAGTGTTCCAGGTTAGTAACTGATTTATTACACAAACATAAAATAATCACTTCATCTTTTAAATGATATTAAAAGAAATCACAACCTTAGATTTTTGTGTCTATTATTTTCCTTAGTATTTTCTTTTATCTTTTTATTTATTTAGCAAATCTTCAATCAACCAAATCAATCAAGCAATCAATTCTATTCTCCCTTTAATTAGATATTGTAAATAAATAGATTCAATAATTAATAACAACAGTAGGAATTAAGTCCTCGTGGGATCGATATTTTTATACTACTTGAACGATACGTGCGCTTGCGTTATACGTGTGTGTTTACGCCGGTCAAGTTTTTGGCGCCGTTGCCGGGGACTTATATTTCTTGAGTTGTTAATTTTGAAGCTATCTAATTTACTTGTATCTAATTTTCTTTATTTTTATCTGTAATTTTTATTTCTTTCTTCTGTTTTCAGGTGACTTAAAATGGAACATTACTGGGAGATTGAAAGATTACGTGCTTTACAAGAAGATACACCCAACATCTGGGAGCAACAGTCCGGTTTTCTGAGGCCTGTTGTCGAGCCCAATAATTATCACTGGATACCAGAACCAAGCAACCTACATTTGCTCAACAGAATTCAATGTGGAGATGATGTGACATATGTAATGGTGACCACCCAAGCGATTATTGCGAAGACAACTACCATCCAGGGTGGCAAAACTATCAAGATCCTTCATGGTACGAAGAACCATCACATTTCACAGAATCACATTTTCCATCTTATCCACCATCTTCCTTCGATCCTTATCAAGAACCAGAACCATCCGAGAAAGATCAATTGATTCACATATTCAAAGAAACAGCAGCTCAATTTGATGCACAAATTCAGAGTCAAACAGAATCCATACAGAGAATGACATATCAGATCAGACAATTCACAGAAAACCAGAACTATATACTTCAAGAACCAGATTCAGATGACACTGATGAAGCTTTCAAGTACCAATCATTTCACAATGACATTTCAACAGAGGTGGAGGCTGAGCAGTATCAACAACCAGAGGTATCAGTTCAGGAACCCGAACCAGCAAAGTCTCGATTTGATTTTATTATTCCGACTCTGACGAGGAGGAAGCTGATCCATTTATACCAACTGCACCAACAACGGAGGATCAACTTTCAAGCCTCAAAATGAAGATCTTGGAGAGTGCTTTGCAAAAATGTTTAGAAGAAGATCTACCTGAGACAATCATTTCACCAGATCAGAGGATGAAGACCTAAAATCTGACATTTCTTTTCATCCTCAGGTTGACAATTTTGAAACATGTATTTCACAGATGACAGATGAAGAACTAAATACAGAAATTTTAAAATACATCTGTGAAGAAAAGGTGGGACAAGAAGCAGAACAAATGAAGGAGCAAATGTCTGACCTTAATAAAGATCCAGAGCATTCAGGAAAACACATCGCTGTGTGGGGGAGTACAAATCAAAGATATCACCAGAAGCTTGACAGAATGGAACATCCATTCCAAGTCAAACACCATACGAGACCTCCTGATTTTCTTTCTTTCTTTTCAGGTACTACTGGAGCAACAAAAGTTAAAAAGGTGACACAAGCAATGAAAAAGACAAAATTCTTTTTGCCACTTTACCGTTGGAAGAGACCTTCAAAAGCAACGCTCACGGGATTGTCTTAATCGGACATCCAAGACAACATTGAAACCTCCTTAACAGATGAATTTCATTCACGTCTGGCTGAAGACGAAAAATTCAGCGCTAGCAGGGAGGCAACCCATGCAATTTGTTGTAATTTATTTTTCATATTATGTGAACTTTTTAATTTTGTGTGTTATTTTTGTAGGGAAAGGCATAAACGAAGC
>SKCR01026890.1:0-19375 GCA_019454045.1 Zanthoxylum bungeanum | reverse complement strand
TTATACATGGAATCCATTTCGGACTCATGGCACTTTGCCATAACAGGGAGTCGATACCTCGTATCACTTCCTCAAACGTAGTCGGATAGTACACCTCCATAAGATTGACATCTTTATGGGGTGAGATCAGAAACCCATACCCTAGGTTGTTTTCTTACTCTATCCGATCTACTAGTTTCTTGTGTATTTGAAGATTAATGGTATAGATTCATCATAGATGAACTATTTGTGTTCCATTAAGGACTTCGTGCCTTGAACAGTATTACTCTGATTTTCATCGAGTATCACTATCCTCCCACTGACCACTGCATATCGGTATTCCTCTCAGGAAAAACCGCATGGTGAGCAACAATCACATTGTTCTCATGTGAGATTTACAAGTACTATACTTAAGGTTTCCCTTAGGATAACCTATGTTGGCACTTATCCAATTTGGGTCTTTTAGTTTGGTATCATCCAAATGTTATGCCTGGCATACCCAAATTATCAGGAATGAGAAACCCCGTTTCTTTCCTGTTCATATCCTATATGATATATGTCAAACAGATTTATATGGAACCTTATTCTAAATAAGTTTTGCACTGTTAATACATATCCTATTGAAGGAAACAGTAGCTCAGAGCGACTCGTGATAAACCTTATCATGTCCAACAAAATTCGGTTTTAGTTCGGACACACCGTCTAACTGACGTGTCTCGGGAGGAGTCCTCATATGAAAGAATACCGTACTCTTTCATTTACGTATGAAACTTACTGCTTAAGTATTTTCCATTACGGTCTTATCGTGGCGGAATAATACTATAGCCGATCTGTTTATTTACTTCGTGTCGAAACTTCAAAAGTTTCCGATCTATGTTCTTCAAAAGAAACACATAACCACAACGTGATGCCACATCTGTTAAGGTCACGAAATATTCATGTTCACATCTAGCCTAGCTAGATATGGGCCCACTTACTTCACCATGAATAGGGCTAACAGATCGGTGGCCCTTTTACTATTACCAAGTAAATAGTATTTTAGGTATTTTACCTAATAAACTAGATTCGCAGACCTTATTTGAATAGTCAAATCAGTCCTAGTACCCACTCTTCAAAAGTGTGGATATACGAGTCTTGTTTAATTGTGTCCTAGACAACAATGCCACAAATAAGTCTCTATTGATCAAATCAATTTGAGCTATTTATTTGTCATTTTATATGTTTGAGATTTTATTTATATTCAAAATATAAATTCTGTTATTTACATCTAATGTATTTATCTCAGTATCATCTTTATATAATAAAACACTTAGTGTTCTATAATATAAAGGTTTTATCCAGAATGGATTAAACACTGATGTAGAGATAATGTCTCTAGTCAAACTAGTTACATTATAACAGTTCCCAATTTAAGTACATACCCAAAGGGTAGTTCCTAAACTTAGGTATCTACGGTCGAAACAGCGACTTCCGTCCCGTTTCCGATTCGCAGAGAAATCTCGGCTTTAAGTCAGTATCTAGCTCATAGCGGATTCTGAACATCAATACATATATTTTATGTACCACACTAAGTATTTAAATCCAATTTCAATACTAGTAGTGAACATAACTTTGACAAATATTTTTAAAGTTAGAGCCTCGCCCTTTCTTTAATTCCTTCGTGTCTTCCATATCCAAATGGTAGTCACTTTGGGATATGTCAATTATCTTTTCAATATTTCACAAACCTTTGGCCAAGCCTTGGGTTTTAGAATATCGAAATGATGTGCACCTTGTGCAACTTGCCCAATTGCAAACTTTGACTTTTCACCTCTAGAATAGTCAATTAATTCTCCAAGAATTATTAATTGCAACTTAATACTTTCTTGATTTTAATAATCCAACTATTTAATCAATTTTAATAAGGTACTATTTATAATGATTACAATAATCCAATTATTTAATCAACTATAATTTTAATATTGATTACTATAATCCAATTATAAAATCAACTATCTTTTAATTCAATTATATTGATTACTATAATCCAATTATAAAATCAACTATATATCGAATGAGTTTGTATATAGTCCAACTATATATATATATAAAACAACATAAAATATTAGTCCAACTAATACTTTTGATTAATATGACGAGTAAAATATAGATGAGCGCGTTTAGCGAGTATTCGAACGAATGTTATAGTCTTTAGGTTATATGTTTATTATTTAAAGCATGGTTTAATTTAGTTTGTTATTTATTTGTTAAAGCATGTTTAGGTTGTTCATTATGCATGTTCTTAGTTTATGATGCGTTTGGGTAATGATTTATACATGTTGATTTAATGGTTCAGTATGCCTGTTGTGTTACATTGCGTGAAATTATTTGGATGAAAGCATGTTAGATCTAAGTACCCTTGAGCATGAATGATGAATAGATTCGGTTAGTTTATTGCACAAATTATATCATCACAAGTGACATAAGTAAGGGACCATTCCGAACCCAATGGTTTGAGGTCTTCCCTTGCGAGGGGTGAGTGCGGCCTTAAATCTTTGTCCCGGTTCACACCGGGTGGCGACTCCATGATATTTCATACTTCCCAACTAGGCCGCGAGCCTAGAACAGCGTCGCCCAGGTTCTGTTGTCTACAGTCTGGCGACTCCACTGGGGATATTTTGAATCGGCCCCGAAATCATGTCTTGTGATGTTTATGATTTGTGCTTTAGTTGACCGTTTCTATAGTGAGTTGAAAGGGGTGTAATCAAAGGCATTTTTAAGGCTAGGTAATGGTTCGATGTCTTCCTTCACTCACTACCTTTTTATAAGGAAAAGCTGTGAAGACACCTAGATAACCATTACTTGTAGCTCGTTGTGACAAACTAGTTTGGAGGACTCGTTGTTTATTCCTGACACCAAGCGATAAGAGCCTAAGGGGCTTGGGTACTTAAGTGAGCCTCGCTCCACCCTCCCTCTGGGGAATCTACAACGGGAAATCCATTAGACAGTTAGTCATACACCATAACTCGTTGGCACATACCGTAAGGTATAAAAAAGGTGCACTCAATTGGTCGCTCGAACCCTTGAGTGGGGAGTCCTAGTTGTGGGTAATCCTTCGTCAAACGAGAGCCTTTGTCCACACTCCCGTAAACCCACATGTGAACCATAGTTGTATGACCTATTGGGGCCACCCTTTATGCTTTTGATAACCCCATGCATATTATGTCTTATACATCCCATGCATCTCATGCATACATGCATCATGTTAACCCACGTGTCTTAAAAGCCATCATAGATATCCGTGGGTTAGAAAAAAAGAAAGACTTGTCAAAGGAGAGTTTAGCAAACATTGACATCGGGAAAAAGGAAATCGAGAAACAGAGAACTTTACTGCAAGGATAGAAAGACCATGGTGGGCCCAAAAAAAAAAAACAAAAAAAGAGAAAAGGAAAAAAAAGAAAAAAAAAAGAGAGAGAAAGAAAAAAGAAGAAAAAAAAAAAAAATTTGTTGTTTCTTTTTAGTCCTTGATAGTTAGCCATAAGTCCAATGATGAAATCATTTGCTTTATGATGAAATCTTAGAAACGATAAACCCTTGATGTGCTTTTATCTGATACTTTGAGTGATTGATCTATGTTAGACTCGTAAGCACTTGATTATGGTTCTTAGCAGTGAAAACTTGAGTAGTTATCAAAGTGACTAGTTGAAGAAATTGTAGGTCGGTGAATGACCATTTGCTTAGATGTCTATCTTAATTTTCTTATGTTATGATGTGTGGTATGGTTGAAGATAAAAGAAAAGTCTCTAAAAGAAAAGAATTGAACCACCTATAACCGATAAGCGTGTGAAGCTACCCATGGGCGAGTATTAGGACCACCATGAGGAGAAATGCTACCTTAAGGGTAGGTGTGTTAAAAAAAAAAAAAAAAAAGAGAAAAGAGGAAAAAAAAAAAAAAGAAGTTCAAAATGAAAAGAAAAGAAAAGAGAGACAAAACAAAAGAAAGAAAACCATACCACATTGTGCACGAAAAAGCAACTGCAGACCCTAACTGAGACATCTAGGTTGGTTTGACCATCGATCCCGATTTTTGAAACGAAATCATCGAGTTAGCTTACCCAAGGATTAAGCTGTAAAAGAACCTTTGCGCACACACACTTTGAGTCTGGCATAGATCATTTATTCAAAGACTTGGATTTGAGTTGCATTGAGTGTTTTGAAGGTTCTCTGGTTTCATTACTGAGCATTCTTTGAGGACAATGATATGTATAACTATTAGGACTATTTCGTAGAATGTGATATAGCATGATGATATGGAAGGCCCCACCATGTGGTTCATCTTGATCAAGTACAAAATAGCAGAGAGCATAAAGCTAAATCAAGACTGGGGGCGACCAGTCTACTACATCGTGAATCAGGGACATAACAAGATATTGGGTCATGAGACTAGAGAGAGGCCGAGCAATCACCTGGAGAACTGGCGGAAAACCTAACCCAGCGGGATAGGAAAATCATTCATGCATGCATGCATACACGTAACATATTTTGCATTCTTTTTTGTGTTTGTTTTGTTTTTCACAGGTTTAAAAGAAGAAAAAGAGAAAGCGGCAAAGACAAGCCAACCAGAATCAACAACATACGAGTAGTAGTTTTGGGGATGAGTCCCAGGGCTGAGGCCCATATCAGTATCAGCATGGGGGCGAGGCCCACATCAGTATCCGTTTGGGGCGAGGCCCATATCAGTATCAGCATGGGGCGAGACCCACATTAGAGTTAGCATGAGGGCAAGGCCCATATCAGTATTCGTTTGGGGATGAGTCCCGGGGTTGAGGCCCATATCAGTATCAGCTTGGGGCGAGGCCCACATCAGTTTCGGGCGAGACCCGCATTAGAATCAGTTTTGGGCCAAGGCCCACATCAGTTTCAGTCTGGGGGCGAGGCCCACATCAATATCAGTTTGGGGCGAGGCCCACATCAGTATCAACTCAAGGCTGAGGCCCACATCATCAGAATTTTGGAATGAACCCAGGGAATGAATCCCAGGGCTGAGGCCCACATCGTCAGATTTTGGAATGAATCCCAGGGCTGAGGCCCACATCGTCATATTTTGGAATGAATCCAGGGCCGAGGCCTACATCAGCATCAGTTTAGGGCGAGGCCCACATCACATCAGATCAGTTCTGCCGGGATGGGAATGGCACTCCGAGAATGGAGATATAGTCCGGGAATGGACAGCTCAAGAATAAGCACGCCGAGAATGGCACGCCGGGAATGGCACTCCGAGAATGGAGATATAGTCCGGGAATGGACAGCTCAAGAATGAGCACGCCGAGAATGGCACGCCGGGAATGGCACTCCGAGAATAGAGATATAGTCCGGGAATGGACACGCCGAGAATGGCACGCCGGGTATGGCACTCTGGGGGCGAGGCCCACATTATTAGCATTCAGACCACAGCGACGCCCTAGGTACGGGGTTAGCACGCCAGGTACGGCATGTGGACTATTCAGACATTTTGTGGCTCTCTAGGTATGGAGACGTCACTGCGACACCCTAGGTACGGGGTTAGCATTCAGACATTTGTGGCACTCTAGGTACGGAGGCGTCACCGCGATATCCTAGGTACGGGGTTAGCATTCAGACATTTGTGGCACTCTAGGTACTGAGGCGTCACTGCGACACCCTAGGTACGGGGTTAGCAATCAGACAATTGTGGCACTCTAGGTACGGAGACGCAACTGTGACACCCTAGGTACGGGGTTAGCATTCAGAAAACTGTGACACCGTAGGTACGGGGTTAGCACGCCAGGTACGGCATTCAGACCACAGCGACACCCTAGGTACGGGGTTAGCACGCCAGGTACGGCATGTGGACTATGTGGATTATGTGGACTACCGAGGACTACCGTGGAGTATGTGGACTACCGTAGACTACCGTGGAGTATGTGGACTATGTGGACTACCGAGGAGTATGTGGACTATGTGGACTACCGTGGACTACGAGGAGTATGTGGACTATGTGGACTACAGTGGACTACCGTGGAGTATGTGGACTACCGTGGACTACCGTGGAGTATGTGGACTATGTCGACTACCGTGGAGTATGTGGATTACCGTGGACTACCGTGGAGTATGTGGACTATGTGGACTACCGTGGACTACCGTGGAGTATGGGACTACCGTGGACTACCGTGGAGTATGTGGACTATGTGGACTACCGAGGAGTATGTGGAGTATGTGGACTACCGTGGACTACCGCGACACCCTAGGTACGGGGTTAGCACGCCAAGTTTGGCATTGTGGACTACCGCGACACCCTAAGTACGGGGTTTAGCACTATCAACTCAGCACAGCAGGCAGACCAGGTGACAGCTGGCGAGCCAGGTAAGTAAAAATGCATTGCACGTACTTTGATAGGATTGTCATTGTCACACACTACACAAGTCCATCAAAGTGGGGGCGACTGTAGGCATTGCATTTTTGCATATCAGCCCGATGATGAGTCTCGTATGGAGACACTACCTCTTTAGTTGTGAAAGCCGCGGGAAACGGACGTGGAAGGGTAAAGTTGGAAAATGGAATTTTTGTCAGATTTAACTCGCTTGTTTCGCTTCGGGTTCGCTTGTTGGACCTCTGTTTTAAAACACACCAAACCCATTAAAAACATCTCACAAATTAAATAATTAAAATATTTAAAACACATCTCACAAATTAAATAATTAAAACCAATTAAAATTAAACTTAAATTAAATTAAATCACATTCACCAATTAAATTGAACTTGAAATTAAATTAAATTAAATTCCTAATTTAAATAAAACACATTCCTAATTAATTAAATCACCTACCAATTTAAATAAATCATATCCTTAACTAAAAAGAACAAATCAAATCAATTCCCTTAATTAAAAGATTTTCCTATCACATACTAAATTAAAAGATATCCCCATTAACACACAAATCCTTCTCCTACCCAAACAAGGTAAAAACCCTTCCCTTGGCCTATAAAAAGAACCATTCACCCATCTTTCCAAACCCTGGCTGGCTGACTCATTCTCACAAAAACAAAACACATCAAATAAACCCTAATATTCTAAGCTCGTTCTCCCTCGGCAACACACCTGCTTCCCTTCACTGTTCAGCCAAGTCTCAAGCTCACGCATAATTCAACGCCTAACAACCTAAGCCTTCACACTGCCACCTGACCCTTCACGCATTCCATTACCCTCCACGCAGCCTTGCTTCTTCACGCAGCTGTGCCCCACTCAAAGCCTCACGCCTAAACCTAGCACCCAGCCTTGCCCTCACTCTCTCGCCACCTAGCCACACAGACTCCACGCAACAAACTCAACCTGCCTTGACACTCACTCAGCAAACCATCCACGCACCTTGCTTCACGTCATAAGCCCCCTCCTTCACTCGCATAGACCACAACCTGAGCAAACCCTTCACGCCACACGTCACACAGAAGCCACCTACCCCTCACAAGACTTCACGCCAACACCTGCCCCTCTCACGCATAAAGCCCTTCAACACCAATCCCTCACGCCATTGCCCCCTAATCCAGCAACCAACCTTACGTACCAGCCCCCATTCACGCCTAGCTTCATCAGCCCCACAGACCCCTCAACACGTTCAGCCATCCCACGCACATATTCACCTCCACTACACGCACTAAACCAGCCCCCCACTGCCTTGACTCACGCCTAGCCACCATAAATCCACTCACGTCTAGCCACTCACGTATCACGCAAACTACCCTCCATTCACGTCCTCAACACAGCCCACATATTGCCCTCTTTCTCGCCAACAAACAGCCCTAAAAAATCCCCACAAACGCACCTCCCTAAGCCTTCAAAATCACCCAAAACAGTCCGCTAAACCACCAAGATAGTGACCTGAAACGTAGCAGCGAAACATCAGCGAAACGGACTCAAAACAGCAGCCCGAACAGTAAAACAGCGAGAAAAGATGTTGAGTTGGTGAACTAAAAGAGTAGCGGATCATTCACCCTTCCAACGGACGTTTAACGCCCTTTCTTAGACGACAAAAGAGGTTAGACCTGAGGGCACCTTTCTACTTATCTTCTTTATTTTTGTTTTATTTATTTTGATATATAATTGCATGAGAGTCGTTTGAAGCATGATGTGATTGTTGGATGAGCGGATATGTGTTCTCTTTTGTGGTATATCGGATGGAAACCCGGACGTAAATTCCATAGCCGATTCCGAATGGACGGTAGTATGGTCTGCACTCGGGATACAATGCCACGTCCCACTTAATATACATGTATCTCGTCTCATCCTAATTTGTATTTGAGCATGTTATAGTCTTTAGGTTATATGTTTATTATTTAAAGCATGGTTTAATTTAGTTGTTATTTATTTGTTAAAGCATGTTTAGGTTGTTCATTATGCATTGTTCTTAGTTTATGATGCGTTTGGGTAATGATTTATACATGTTGATTTAATGGTTCAGTATGCCTGTTGTGTTACATTGCGTGAAATTATTTGGATGAAAGCATGTTAGATCTAAGTACCCTTGAGCATGAATGATGAATAGATTCGGTTAGTTTATTGCACAAATTATATCATCACAAGTGACATAAGTAAGGGACCGTTCCGAACCCAACGGTTTGAGGTCTTCCCTTGCGAAGGGTGAGTGCGGCCTTAAATCTTTGTCCCGGTTCACACCGGGTGGCGACTCCATGATATTCATACTTCCCAACTAGGCCGCGAGCCTAGAACAGCGTCGCCCAGGTTCTGTTGTCTACAATACCTAGTCATATTATCCCGATGATTGCAGTACTTAAGAGTACTAGTTCTGTATCCTACGTGATCATCATCTCCATATGACTGAAGTGATATTTCCATATTGACATCACACCCAATACACTACGATTCTCAGTATACCTAGAAGAGGCGTACACAGAACCTGTTAAAGCCCCGGACGACCAAAACCAAAGCATACTGATTGTCGCAAGTATTAGCGATGCAAGTCTAAGGTTAAGACCAAATACACCTACCCTGATTCGGATTCCCATAGACACATAGTCATACTACCAATGGGATTTTGATGGGTCTATCCAGAGCGAAGCTGTTTCCGTTCCAAAGGATAACAGAACCTCCTATCACACTTGCATAAGTATCCAATACTTAAATATATGAGAATTATGTCGTTAAGCTTCCATAACACGCACAAGTGTAATACTAGTCTATTTCGCATTATCGATGTCCAGTCTCGATAATACTACGACTAGGGATTTTTAATGATTAAACCGTTCGTGGATTAATATTGTCTCATATCTTATTTATCCGAAACTAATCATAAGGACCTTTATCATTTATATATCCGAGTAATCAAATTACAAATGATAAAAGAGCAATTTCCTTTGTCACATAGTTAATTTTGTACAAGAACACCATGTCCTTTACAAAATAATGATGCTATGGGTCATAATTGTCCATCAATCTCCCACTTGGCCTATAGCCAATCACTCAAGTGTCTAACACCTGAACTATGTACGTATCACTCATGTTTATCCTGAGATATAGCTTTCGGCAGTGGATTTACAAGGTTATCATCCGATGTGATTTATTCGATCATCACATCGCCACGATGTATGATCGCACGAATCAGATAAAACCGTCGAAGTACATACTTGGATCGTTGATGAGACCGTAATTCTTTAGCCTGTGCTGTATACTAGCTCAGCTGCTAACAGAACTACTCCTAATCCAATTAGGAATTTTATAGATCCAAAATGCTTCTTTTGCTGCCTCAGCTGCAACAATATAATCCGCTTTTGTTGAATCGGTAATAGTATCTTGCTTGGAAGATTTCCAGCTCACTGTTCCGTTGTTCAAAAAAAATACGTACCCTGATTACGACTCAAAGTCGTCTTCATCGGTTCAGAAACTTGCAACGGTGAACCCAGTTACCTCAAGTTCTCCTTCTCCATAAAGCATCCTTAGTTCGTCTAAGATACTCAAAGATGTTCTTTACATCAATCCAGTGATCATCACCTGGATCGGCCTGATTGTGACTCATCATGCTCAAAGCATATGAGACACCAGGTCGCGTACATATATTTCAATGTACGGGTTCTCGGAGAGTGCCAAAAACTTTTAGATCTATCCCAGTAGATCCTTATTCCTAGAATAAAGTTGCATCTCCCAAGTATTCCATGGAGAATCTTAATGAAAGCCAAGCTTTCACCGATTTTAATATGGGAATGAAATTTCTAAGAAGCAATACATCATCATTGTATAGGACATCCAATGTCAGTGCGCACCCACGAACCTTCTTATATACACATGAATCATCTTCGTTTTGAATGAAACCATATACCATTATGATCTCATCAAAACTTTGGTTCCAAGAACATAATGCTTGCTTCAATCCATAAATGGATCGAGTTAACTTGCAAACCTTATTTTCATGTTTTGGCACGATAAAACCGTCAGGGTGTTTTAAACATCCTCCAAAAGGTTTCCATTAAGGAAATCGGCTTTGACTTCCAGCTGCGATATTTCATAAATGAAATATGCAGCAATAGCAAGCATTATCTGAATGGATTTAATCATGGCAACGGGTAAAAGGTTTCGTCGTAATCAACACCATGTTGACGACGATACCCTTTCGCTACAAGCCTAGCATTGTATGTTTGTATGTTGCCATCCATGTGTGTCTTCACCATGAAGAACCATTTGTTACCAATAGGCATAATGCCTTATGGTACATCAACCAGTGTCCAAACTTGGTTGTATACATGGAATCCATTTCGGACTTCATGGCAATTTGCAATAAACCAGAGTTGATACCTTGTATTTTTCCTCATACGTAGTCTGTTTATCTTCCTTAATAAGATTGACATCTACATGAGGTGAGATCAGAAATCCATACCTATTAGGTTGTTTCATTACTCTCTCTAACCTACGCGGTTCTTGTGTATTAGAAGATTGTGGTACAGATTCATCCCCGATGAATTGTTCGTGTTCCATTAAGGGATCGGTGTCTGGAACGGTATCACTCTGATTTTCATCGAGTTCTACTTTCCTCCCAATTACCACTGCATTTAGGAATTCCTCTTAGGAAAACCGCATGGAGAGCAACAAATTTCTTTGCTCTCTTGCGAGTTGTGGAATTGGTTTCCCTAAGATAACCAATTAAAATGGGCACTTATCCAATTTGGGTTGCAGTTTGGTATTATCCAAACATATGCCCAACATTCCCAAATCTCCAGGAATGAGAAACCCGGTTTCTTTCTTGTCCATATTTCATATAGGGTCTGTCCAACAGACTTTGTCGGAACCTTATTCAAAATAAGTATAACACTATTCAATACGTATCCCTTGAAGGAAATTAGTAGCTTAGTGCAACTCATCATTAACCTTACCATGTCCAACAAAGTTCGGTTTCTTCGTACGGACACACCACTCGATTGAGGTGTTCTGGGATGAGTCCACTGTGAAAGAATACCATACTCTTTCAAGTAATCGAGAAACTTATTGCTCAAGTATTTTCCACTACGGTCCAACCGTAATATCTTAATATTTTTGCCCGTCTGTTTTTCTACTTCGTGTCGAAACTTTTTGAATTTTATCAAAAGTTTCTGATTTGTGTTTCACAAGATACACATAACCATAACGTGATCCAACATCCATAAAGGTTACGAAGTATTCAAATCCACCTCTAGCCTAGCTAGACATGGGCCTACTTACGTCACCATGAACGAAGGCTAACAGCTCGGTGGCTCGTGTACATTTACCACTAAAAGGCACTTTAGGCACTTTGCCTAATAAACAAGATTCGTAGACGTCATATGATTTAGGATCAAGTTTGTCCATAGTATCCATTCTTCAAAAGAGTGGATATACGAGTATTTTTAATGCGTCCCAGACGACAATGCCACAAATAAGTCTCATATGATTTATTCAGTTTGAGTGTTTTGTTTGTCATATTATATTTTGAGACTCATTTATATTCAAAATATAAATACTGTTATTCATATCTAATGTGTATATCTCAATATCATCTTTATAAATAAAACACCCAGTGTTCTGGAACATAAAGGTATACCCGCAACGGGTTAAACTAGATATAGAGATAATGTTTCTAGTCAAGTTAGGTACATTATAACATTTTCCTAATTTAAGTACATGCCCAAAGGGCAGTTCCAAAACTTAGGTTTCCACAGCCAAAACAGTGACTCTCGTCCCGTTTCTGACTCGCAGGTCAATCTCATCTGAAGTCAGTCTCCAGATAATCAGCATATCCCGCACATCAGTACATATGTATGTACCACACCCATTATCAAAATCCAATTTTAAAACTAGCAATGGATATATTTATGACAAACATACCTGAAGTCGGAGCCTTGCCTGCATTCACTTCCTTCATGTATGCCTTTTCCATACGGCAGTCACGCTTTCAGTGACCCCATTTGCCACAGTTTAGGCAGACATCTTGGGATATGTCATTTGTCTTCCCAAAAGACTGTGACGATTTTACCTTTGTCCTTTTTCTTCACACTCTTAGAAGCCTTCGGCCAAGCCTTGGCCTTCTGGGATGTCGAAGTAAGATGCGCATTGCGCTTCTTGCCCTTTTGGAAGCTCTGGCTCTGCATCCTTGAGCATAGCCATTAACTCTCCAAGATTTTTCTCTTGGTTCATAATGAACCCGCCCCAGCATTCGGACAGAGACTATAAGATCAAATCTATGGAAGTCTCGACCTCGTAGGTAATGCCCAACTAATCTAGTTGTTCGATGTCAGTAATCATGTGCGACACCTAGTGCTCGACAGATGTACCCTCTGACATACGGAAGTGAAAGAGCTTCTTTTGCAATTCATACTTCTGAGATCTAAGATTAGATCTGTGAATATCCTTCAATTTCAACATTATACTATAATGATCCAATCCTTTGTTCTGTCGATGAAATTAAGGTGTCATTGCTGCAAGCATAACGGATTGAGCACTAAAGTTATCATCACGATGAGTCTTATAAAGCTCATGTTCTACTATTTGCTCAACTCCAGACTCAGGCCAGGGAAGTTTCTCTATTACATAGAGTAACTTCTTGGCTTCCAGGAATATCTTGAGATTCATTTCCCAATTTGGAAAATTAGAGCCGTTAAATACATTTTCACCCAGGATTATGTCTTTTGACGCTAATCTTTCCAACAATCTCGATTGCAATAGTCCAACTATCCAATCAACAATTTTGGGTACACTCAAAATGTAATGGTTACTATAGTCCAACTATATGACCAACTACAAGTGGACTAGTGTCTTGTACAGTCTAAATGTTCAAAGAAAGCAATATTAAATATTAGTCAAACTAGTATATTTATAACAACGATAAATAAATAAAAAAGCGCGTATTGGCAAGTATCTAAACGAAATTTTAAATTCAATACTAGCCTCCCACTATTTTTCGACGAGCCTCTAACCCTCTGTGGAGTACTCGGGAAACCTAGTTTCCTAGTGGGCTAGGATCCCGTTAAATAACATACAACCTTGACTTTTGCCAACAAGCTGTATAAAACTTAACTAGGTAGATCTCTAAGATCAATTGGATCCCATCCAATTCCTAGATCTAGTAGATGGACCTCAAAGTCCGAAACATATATCTAATATATGTAAATATATCCAATATATTTCCTAACATATTTCCTCTGAATCAACTAAGCCTTGGTTTTGGCTCAACAAGCTTAATGATTCCAATTAAGCGGGACCCATTTGTAGGCATCGCATTTTTGCATATCAGCCCGATGATGAGTCTCGTATGGAGACACTACCTCTTTAGTTGTGAAAGTCGCGGGAAACGGACGTTGGAAGGGTAAAGTTGGAAAATTGAATTTTCGTTGGATTTAACCTCGTTGTTAGGCTTCGGGTGCTCGTTGGACCTCTGTTTTAAAACACACCAAACCCATTAAAACACATCTCACAAATTAAATAATTAAAATATTTAAAACACATCTCACAAATTAAACAATTAAAACCAATTAAATTAAATTTAAATTAAATTAAATCACATTCACAAATTAAATTGAACTTTAAATTAAATTCCTAATTTAAATAAAAACACATTCCTAAATTAAATTAAATCACCTTCCTAATTAAATAATCATATCCTTAACTAAAAAGAACAAATCAAATCAATTCCCCTAATTAAAAGATTTCCTTATCATATACTAAATTAAAAAATATCCCCAATTAATACACAAATCATATTCCTTCCCCAACAAGGTAAATCCCCTCCCTTAGCCTATAAAAGGAACCCTTAACCCACACATCCAAACCCTGGCTGGCTGGCAGATTCACACAAAAAATACAAAAATAATAACTCAACCTGCCTTGACACTCACTCAGCAAACCCTTCACGCCACACGTCACACAGAAGCCACCTACCCCTCACAAGACTTCACGCCAACACCTGCCCCTCTCACGCATAAAGCCCTTCAACACCAATCCTCACGCCATTGCCCCCTAATCCAGCAACCAACCTTACGCACCAGCCCCCATTCACGCCTAGCCTTCATCAGCCCCACAGACCCCTCAACACGTTCAGCCATCCCACGCACATATTCACCTCCACTACACGCACTAAACCAGCCCCCCACTGTCTTGACTCACGCCTAGCCACCATAAATCCACTCACGTCTAGCCACCTAAAAGCCACTCACGAATCACGTAAACTACCCTCCATTCACGTCCTCAACACAGCCCACATATTGCCCTCTTTCTCGCCAACAAACAGCCCGCATATTCCCCCTGAAACAGCCCCCTGACTGCACGCATATTCCCCCTGAAACAGCCTCTTAATTGCCCACATAAGCCCCCTCAAACACTTCACGTAACAGTCCCCAAATCTCTGAAAACTGTCCCAAAACTGCACCTAAAAACTACCCAGAAACTGCCGCAAAACACCACCCAAAACCTCACCTAAAACACCCAAAATAGTAGCATAATAGACCTGAAACAGTGACCAGAAAATACCCTCAAAACAGTAGAGAAACGGGGTGAAAACAGCAGCCCGAACAGTGAAACAGCGAGGAAAGACGTTGGATTAGTGAACCAGAAAGGTTGCGGAGCAACAACCCTTCCGACGGCCGTGTAACGTGCTTTCGTGAGACGAAAAAAGAGGTTAGACCTGAGGGCACCTTTTTATTTATATCTTTCGTTTTTTATTTTATTTATTTTAAAAATATTATTGCATGAGAGTCGTTTGAGGCATGATATGATTGTTGGATGAGCGGGATATGTGTTCCCTTTTGTGGTATATCGGATTGAAACCCGGACGTAAATTCCGTAGCTGATTCCGAATGGACGGTAGTATGGTCTGCACTCAGGATACAACGCCACGTACCACTTAAGATACACGTATCTCGACTCATCCAAATTTGTATTTGAGCATGTTGTAGTTCTAGGCCGTTTATTTATTATTTTAAGCATGATTTAATTTAGTCTTGTTATTTAATTTTCAAAGCATGATTGTGTTATTTAGGCATGTTGTTTCTTCATTCTTTATGCATGATGTTTCGTTTGGTTCATGTTTATGTTTAATTAGTTATTTGTTTACTTTGGTTTAATAGTTCAATATGCTTGTTGTGTTATATTGCGTGGAGTTATTTGGATGAAAGCATGTTAGATCTAAGTACCATTGAGCATGAATGTTGAATAGATTCGGTTAGTTTATTGCACAAATCATATCATCACAAGTGACATAAGTAATGGACCATTCTGAACCCAACGGTTTGAGGTCTTCCCTTGCGAGGGGTGAGTGCGGCCTTAAATCTTTATCCCGGTTCACACCAGGTGGCGACTCCATGTTATTTCGTACTTCCCAACTAGGCCGCGAGCCTAGAACAGCGTCGTCAAGTTCTGTTGTCTACACCGTTGACATTGGGAAAGCTTCGTAATCCACGTCGATGAACTAGAGGTGACCTTCACTTTGGCCAACAAGTCACAACCGCCCAAGACATACGATATAGAACAAAGCTTTTGTGGTTCAAACACATCCGCGATGGACATTGATCTTGACTTTGGCCAACAAACCAATGTCAATCTTGGATCTTGAGAGAGAACCACTCAATGGAAGGAAAAACACTTAATATTTGATGAGGGTTTTTGCGTAATTGGCAACCAATTTATTATCTTTGATTAGGTCTCATCATACACCTTTAAGCATGCATTCTAAAAGCATAATAAGGCACGAAATAAATTAATAATGATATACAAATGGATATATAACAAATTTCTTCCTAGAACAAATCTCCCCATTTCCTCTCTCCCGCTAGCACTATTCATACTTCTACCCAATTACATAACAATAAAAGAAATCTCATTTACATTGAGGGGAATCGGTGAGAAGATAAATACAATGCGAAAAGAGATAATAGGCTGGACACGCAGGTCCAATTTAAATAAATTCTAAATTTATTACAACAATTTCCAAAATTGCCCTCACCCTTCTGATATCCATCCGATATACATTATTCATACAATATACATCCAAGTATTCACACAAAGCATGTTATTAAATCAATCTAATCCAATTAATTAATCTTTGAATTAATGACCATCCAATGTTCAAACAATGATTTGATTTGCGCGAGTCCAATTCGTTTAAGAATAAATACTCAAAGTACATATTCTTGAATTATATCGAACTACAATTTTAAATCTAATTTAAATTGTATCCAATACTAATTCTAATTTAATTCCAAATTAAATAATTACACTTATTTATGTGCCTTTTAGACTTAGATTTTAAATCCAATCTTAATGGGTCTCAAAGGCTGAATTAACATCCAATGTCAATTTAATTAAAGTCCAATGGGCTTTTAATTAATTCTTAAGGCATGCACTTTGGCCAATATGGATCAAATCCAAATGCCAAGGCCCAATTTTGGAATCACCATTTGCCATAAAATCAATTTAGGCCCAATTAAATTGTTAATGGCCCAAGTATTATATTTGGACTTTATGGAATGGTTTTAGGCCCAATTTGGATCCAATCCAATTGTCCTAAACCAAGCTTGGGCCAACCAAGCCCATTAAGCCCAAATACAACAATATTAGCCCAATTCAAAATTAAAGACTAATTTTAATTAATATAAAATTCCAAATTTCACATTAATTTTAATTAAAGTGTAATAGCCATAATTAATTAGTTAAACCAATATTTCCAAAACATGAATTAAACTAATTAATCATGCTTTAATATATTCAATTCATGTCCAACAACTGAAGCAAAATCAATCAATTTCACATGCTAAGTCTCACGACAATTAGGCATAAAATTACAATCAATTTGATTTCAATCCAATTAAATCAACAATCAATTTATCTCATGCTTTAAACACATCCAATGGTCTAAAATCAAAAAATCACCATGATACAACTAGGGTCATAGTTTCAGCCAAGCATGGGGAATTAGGAAAATTTTGATCCAGCCAATTTTCTCAATTCTATAGATGCATAAATCATATTCATCATCATCAAAGCTCAACCAAACACCCATTTTGAAGAAATCATGCTCAAAACATAAAAACCCCAAATTAAAGTATATAAACCATAAACTTTCAAATCAAACTTAGGATGTCTCTGAAACCATTGTTAGTGTTCCTAGAACATGCCAAGGATCTCTAAGATGATTTGTGTGTGAATAAATCAAAGAGAGTTGCGGAAATACTCACATTGATCGGATGAGTTTCAAGACTTTTTTCTTGGTATTTCGGAAGCTCCAAGCTTCCTTGTTGTTCCAAACTCAAGGGTGAGTTTCCTTATCACCTTCTTTTGACTCTTTAATGTGCTAGCAAGTAGAAATTTTGCAACAAAATTCCATGGAGAGTATAGAGGCTCACGGTTTTGGAGAGATGGGAGAAGATGAATAGTAGTCCAACTTGTTTCCAAAACAAAATTGACTTCTTTATATATTAAGTTTGTGTATTGGATTTCGTTTGAGTGTTTTAAAAGCAATATAAGCTTTACTCAACCAATAACAACTTCCATCAAGTGTTAAACATCTTGATCTAAGTCAAGTGGGTCCCACCACTTTTAAATTCCAAATTTAACTCGGCTAATCCAACACACAACTTCGCTCGGGCCCAGGTTCGTTTAATTCCGAATAAACAAATTTTTCCGTTGCGACTTAATTAAATCCAATTTAATTAAATAATAATGCCTAGCAAAATTATTGTGAAAGTCGCTTACGAATTAATTCCAAAATAATTCGTTCGTTAGAATTAAAATCCAATTTAATTCCACATTGAAATCCAATTTCAATTAATATATCTAATATATTATTTTTGCTCAATTAAATAGTAAAATCTAATTTAACTATTAAATTTACTTTGCTGATTAATTCCAAATTAATCGTGTTTTCTCTTCTCGACGAACTTAATCCCAGATAAATTATTTCTCTGAAAATAATCCCAGATTAATTCTTGCCGTAATTAATCCCAGATTAATTTTCTCTCTCATAATTAATCCCAGATTAATCTTGTTCGAGTCAAATATCATTGGTGAATCTTCGGGAAGCGACCCAAGAGATCTCTGGATATGTTGGCAGTAAATACGGTCATCGGACTATCCGAACACGTGCGTACCCAGTATCACGTTCTTACCGATCTACAAGACATGGTTGGCTTCTAGTAAAGCATCGTGCCTACCCAATTCTCTAGAAATATATTCGACATGGAATATATATAATATATATCAGGCGTATTATACTAAGTATTGCATATAACGATCCAGTATCGGATGTCACATGCTAGTCTTGGGGCTGGAATTATGTCTGCCCCGTACGAAGCATATATTGGATCACTGGCAACTAGTCTCTATAATCGGATAATCATGACCTAGTCATATTATCCCGATCACTACAGAACTTAAGAGTACTAGTTCCGTATCCCACGTGATCATCATCTCCATATGACTGAAGTGATACCTCCATCTTGACATCACACCTAATACACTACGATTCTCAGTATACCTAGAAGAGGCGTACACAGAACTTATTAAAGCCCTGGACAACTAAAACCAAAGCGTACTGATTGTCGTAAGTATTAGCAATGCAAGTCTCAGGTTAAGACCAAATACACCTACCCTAATTCGGATTCCCATAGACATATAGTCATACTACCAATGGGATTCTGAGGGGTCTATCCAGAGCGAAGCTGTTTCCGTTCCAACGGATAACAGATGCTCATATCACACTTGTATAAGTATCCAATACTTAAATATATGAGAACTATGATATTAAGCTTCCATAACGCGCACAAGTGTAATACTAGTGTATTCTGCATTATCGATGTCCAGTCACGATAATACTACGACTAGGGATGTTTAATGATTAAACAGTTCGTGGATTAATACTGTCTCATATCTTATTAATCTGAAACTAATCATAAG
>SKCR01026889.1:0-19475 GCA_019454045.1 Zanthoxylum bungeanum | reverse complement strand
AATTAACTATGTGACAATGTAAATTGCTCTTTTATAATTTTGTAATTGGATTACTTGGATATATAAATGATAAAGTCCATATGGTTAAATCAGATTAATACGATATGAGACAGTATTAATCCATGAAAGATTTAATCATTAAATATCCATATTCGTAGTATTAGCGAGACATGACATCGATAATGCAGAATAGACTAGTATTACACTTGTGCGCGTTATGGAAGCTTAACGACATAGTTCTCATATATTTAAGTATTGGATACTTATGCAAGTGTGATATGAGGTTTTGTTAGCCGTTGGATCGGGAACAGCTGCGCTCTAGATAGACCCCTCAGAATCCCATTGGTAGTATGACTATGTGTCTATGGGAATCTGAATCTGGGTAAGTGTATATGGTTTTAACCTGAGACTTGCATCGCTAATACTTGCGACAATCAGTATACTTTGGTTTTGGTCATCCAGAGCTTTAACAGGTTCTGTCTACGCCTCTTCTGGGTATACTGAGAATCGTAGTGTATTGGGTGTGATGTCAAGATGAAAGTATCACTTCAGTCATATGGAGATGATGATCAAGCAAGGATACAGAACTAGTACTCTTAAATGCTGCAGCTATCGGGATAGTATGACTAGGTCATGATTATCCGATTAAACAGACTAGTTGCTAGTGATCCGATATATGCTTCGTACAGGGAAAACACAATTCCAACCCCAAGCCTAGCATGTGACATCTGATACTGGATCATATTACGCAATACATTGTATACTCCGCCTGATACATATTATATATATTCTATGTTGAATATATTTATGGAGAATTGGGTAGGCATGGTGATTGCTAGAAGCCAACCATGTCTTGTAAATCGGTAAGAACGTGGTATCGGGTACGCATGCGTCTGATAGTTCGACAACCGATTTACTGCCAACATATCCAGGAATCTCTTGGATCACTTCCCAAAGATTCACCGATGACATTTGACTCGAACAGAATTAATCTGGGTTTAATTATGAGAGAGAAAATTAATCTGGGATTAATTACGACAAGAATTTATCTTGGATTAATTTGTCTAGAAGAGAAAACGCGATTAATTTGGAATTAATCGGCAAAGTAAATTTAATAGTTAAATTGGATTTTACAATTTAATTTATTTAATTGGGCTAAATAATATATTGGATATATTAATAAAATTGGATTTCAATACGGAATTAAAATTGGATTTTAATTCAAGCGAACAAATTAATTTGGAATTAATTCGTAAGCGACTTCCGTAATAATTACTGGTATTATTATTTAATTAAATTAGATTTAATTACGTATCGACGGAAAATCGTTTAGTCGGATTAAATGAACCGGGCCCAAAGTGTATTGTGTAGCCAACTAGAATTTGGAATTCAAAATTGGGTGGGACCCACAACTCACATCACTAGTCACTTTGTGATGGAAATAGTTGGAATAGTAATTGGATTACTTATTACACACACCTACCAATTTTGAAGTCAACTTTTGGTATTAGTTTTGCTTTTTGGAAAAATAAAAAAACACTTACTTGATTTTGGAAAATCAACACAACCAAAACTTCTCTCTTTCTTCTCCCATGGCTGAAAGTTCTTCTTCTTGGAGGAGAAAATTTTCACTCAAATTTTGTTCAAGCTAGCACTTAAAGGAGTCAAAGAAAGGTGATAGGGAAACTCACCCTCGAGTTTGGAATTCGATTTTAAATCTTGGAGCTTCGACATCCGAGGAGAAATTTCGAACTTCTCTACCGAGCAATGAATGTAATTTCCGCAACTTATCTTGTAATATTCACACAATAATCATGCTTAGTGATCCCGTGGCATGTCTAGGACACTTACAATGGTATCAGAGTCATCCTAAGCTTGATTTGAAATCTAGGATTTATGGACTTTATTTGTGGATTTTTGCTTGGAGCTTGTAAATGCCTAAATTGGTTGTTTGGTTATGGTTGTATGATGATGAATTGAATTTGTGCATCTTTGATTTTGTGAAAAAAAATTGATTAGATTAATTTTCCCTAAAAATCACCTCATGGCCGAAACTAGCCCTAGTAAGTTCATGATGATTTTTTGATTTTAGACTATTGGATGAGTTTAAAGCATGAAATAAATATTGATTGTTGATTTAATTTTATTGAAATCGAAATTGGATATTATTTTCCCATATTGACGTGAACAATAAGCATGTATAATGGATTTATTTTGCTTCAATTTGTGTTGGACATGAGTTGGATAATTAAGCATGATTAATTTGATTAATTAATGTTTTGGAAATATTAGATTAATAAATTAATTGTGTTAATTACACTTTAATAAAAATTAATGTGATATTTAGAATATTATGTTAATATGTATTAGTCTTTAAATTTGGAATTTATTAAATTGGACTAATTTGTTGTAATTGGGCTTAATGGGCTTGGTTGGGCCAAACATGGTTTTGGACAATTGGATTGGATCCAAATTGGGCCTAAAACCATTTCCATAAAGTCCAAATATAACTATTGGGCCTTTAATAATTTAATTGGGCCTAATGGGCCTAAATTGATTTTTGGCAAAATGGTGATTCCTTATTGGGCCTTGGCATCTTGTTTTGGATCCATATTGGCCAAAGCCCATGCCTTAAGAATTAATTGAAAGCCCATTGGACTTTAATTAAAATAGTATTGGATACTAATTGGGCCTTTGAGACCCATTTAGATTAGATTTAGAATCTAAGTTTAAAAGGCACTAAAATAAGTGTAATTATTTAATTTAAAATTAAATACAAATTAGTATTGGATACAAATTAAATTGGATTTAAAATTGTAGTTCGATATAATTCAAGAATATGTACTTTTAGTATTTATTCATAAACGAGTTGGACTCGCGCAAATCTAATCGTTGTTTGAACATTGGATGTATTTGTATGAATAATGTATATCAGATGGATATTAGAAGGGTGATGGCAATTTTGGAAATTGTTGTAATAAATTTGGAATTTATTTAAATTAGACATGCATGTCCAGCCTATTATCTCTTTTCTCTTTGTATTTCTCTTCTCACAAATTCCCCTCAATGTAAATGAGGTTTCTTTAATGTATTATGTAATTGGGTAGAAGTATGAATAGTGCTAGCGGGAGAGAGGAAATGGAGAGATTTGTTATAGGAACAAATTTGTTATATATACATCCGCATATCATTATTATTTTATTCGTGCCTTATTATGCTTTTAGAATGCATGTTTAAGGGTGTATGATGAGACCTAATCAAATTTAATAAATTGGTTGCCAATTTACGCGAAAAACCCTCATTAAATATTAAGCGTTTTCCTTCCATTGAGTGGTTCTTTCTCAAGATCCAAGATTGGCATTGGTTTGTTGGCCAAAGTCAAGATCATTGTCCATCGCGGATGTGTTTGAACCACGAAAGCTTTGTTATATATCGCATGTCTTCGGCAGTTGTGATTTGTTGGCCAAAGTCAAGGTCACTTATGTACATCGACGTGGATTACGAAGCTTTCTCACTGTCAATTGGTCCCGCTTAACTGGAATCATTAAGCTTGTTGAGCCAAAGCCAAGGCTTAATTGATTCAGAGGAAAAGGTTAGGAAATATATATTGGATATATATCTCGGACTTTGAGGTTCACCTACCGGATCTAGGAATTAGATGGGATCCAATTGATCTTAGAGATCTACCTAGTTAAGTTTCATACAACTTGTTGGCAAATTCAAGGTTGTGTGTTATTTAACGGGATCCTAGCCCACTAGGAAACTGGGTTTCCCGAGTTCTCCACAGAGGGTTAGAGACTCGCCGAAAATTGTGGGAGGCTAATAGTAAATTTACATTTTCGTTTAAATACTTGCCAATACGCGCTCTTTTATTTTATTTATCGTTGTTATAAATATATATTAGTTTGACTAATATTTAAATTGGTTTCTTTGAACAGTTAGACTGTACAACACACTACTCTATTTATAGTTGGTTATATAGTTGGTCTATAATAGCCATTACATTTTGAGTGTACTTGAAATCGTTGATTGGATAGTTGGACTATTGCTATCGAGATGGCTGGAAAGATTAGCGTTAAAGGACATAATCCTGGGTGAAATGTCTTTAACGGCGTAAAATTCCAGATTGGGAATGAATCTCAAGATAGTCCTGGGAGCCGAGAAGTTACTCTATGTCATAGATAAACCTCTCGGGCCTAAGCCCGGAGTTGAGCAAACAGTAGAGCATGAGCTTTGGAAGACTCATCGTGATGATAACTTTATTGCTCAATCTGTCATGCTTGCCGCAATGACTCATCAATTTCTTCGTCAGAATAAAGGATTAGATCATTATACCGTGATGTTGAAATTAAAGGATCTTCATAGATCTAACCTTAGATCTTAGAAGTACGAATTGCAAAAGAAGCTCTTTCGCTCACGTATGTCAGAGGGTACATCTGTTGAGCACTAGGTGTCGCAGATGATTGCTGACATCGAACAGCTAGGTTAGTTGGGCATTACCTAGGAGGCCGAGACTTCCATAGATTTGATCTTACAGTCTTTGCCCGAATGCTGAGGCGGGTTCATCATGAACCAAGAGAAAACTCTTGGAGAGTTAATGGCTATGCTCAAGGACGCAAAGCCAGAGCTTCCAAAAGGGCAAGAAGCGTAAGGCGCATCTTACTTCGACATCCCAGAAGGCCAAGGCTTGGCCGAAGGCTTCTGGTGGTGTGAAGAAAAAGGGCAAAGGCAAAATCATCACAGTCTTCTGGGAAGACAAATGACATATCCCAAGATGTCTGCCTAAACTGTGGCAAACGGGGTCACTATAAGCGTGATTGCCGTATGGACAAGGCAGACATGAAGGAATTGAAGGCGAGCAAGGCTCCCACTTCAGGTATGTTTGTTATTGTAATAAACGTGTCCACTACTGGTTTTAAAAATTGGATTTTTGATATTGGATATGGTACATACATATGTACTGATGTGCGAGATCTGCTGATTAGCAGGAGACTGGCTTCAGATGAGATCTACCTGTGAGTCAAAAACAGAAACGGGACGAGAGTCGATGTTATGGCTATGGGAACCTAAGTTTTGGAACTGCCATTTGGGCATGTACTAAATTAGGAAACTGTTAAAATGTACCTAGTTAGACTAGAAAAATTATCTTTATATCTAGTTTAACCCGTTGCGAGTAAACCTTTATGTTCCAGAACACTGGGTGTTTTGTTTATAAAGATGATATTGAGATATACACATTAGATGTGAATAACAATATTTATATTTTGAATATAAACGAATCTCAAACATATAACATGACAAACAAAAAGCTCAAACTGAGTAAATCAAATGAGACTTATTTATGGCATTGTCGTCTGGAACACATTAACAAGACTCGTATATCCACACTTTCGAAGAGTGGATACTTGGACAGATTTGATTCCTAATTCAAATGACGTCTGTGAATCTTGTTTATTAGGCAAAGTGCCCAAAACACCTTTTAGCGGTAGGGTGTACGCGCCACCGAGTTGTTAGCCCTCGTTCATAGTGGCGTAAGTGGGCCCATATTAAGCAGGCTAGAGGTGGAAAAGAATACTTCGTAACCTTTACGGATGTTGCATCGCGTTATGGTTATGTGTATCTTATGAAACACAAATCCGAAACTTTTGATAAATTCAAAGAGTTTCGACACGAAGTAAAAACAGACTGTCAAATGTATTAAGACATCACGATTGGTCCGTGGGGTGGAAAATACTTGAGTAATAAGTTTCTCGATTACTGAAAGAAAGAGTATAGTATTCTTCACAGTGGACTCCTCCCGAAACACCTCAATTGAGTGGAGTGTCCGAACGGTGAAACCAAACTTTGTTGGACGTGGAGGTAATAAGGTTAATAATGAGTCGCACTGAGCTACTAATTTCCTTCACGGGATACGCATTGAACAATGCAATACTTATTTTGAATAAGGTTCCGACAAAGTCTGTTGGACAGACTCCATAAAAATATGGACAGGATAGAAATCGGGTTTCTCTTTCCTGAAGATTTGGGGATGCTGGGCATATATTAAACGTTTGGATGGTACCAAACTAAAACCCAAATCGGATAAGTGCCTATTTGTAATTGGTTATCCTAGGGAAACCAAAGGATATTATTTCCACAACCCATAAGAGAACAAAATATTTGTTGCTCTCCATGTGGTTTTCCTTAGAGGAATTCCTAAATGCAGTGGTAAGTGAGAGGAAAGTAGAATTCGATGAAAATCAGAGTGATACTGTTCCTGGCACCGATCCCCTCACGGAACATGAATAGTTCATCAGGGATGAGACTATTCCACAATCTTCTAATACACAAGAACCGCGTAGGTCGAAGAGAGTCAGAAAACAACCTGAGAGGTATGGGTTTCGAATCTCACCTCATGTAGATATTAATCTTATTGAGGAATACAAACCGAATACATAGAGGAAGTGATACAAGGTATCGACAAGGTTCCATGAAGTCCGAAATACATTCCATGTTTACAACCAAGTTTGGACACTGGTTGATGTACCAGAAGGCATTGTGCGTATTGGTAGCAAATGGGTCTTCATGGTGAAGACAGACATGGATGGAAACATACAAACGTACAAAGCTAATCTTGTAGCGAAAGGGTATCGTCATCAACATGGTGTTGCTTACGACGAAACCTTTTACCCGTTGCCATGATTAAATCCATTCGGATAATGCTTGCTAAAGCTTCATATTTCGATTATGAAATATGTCAGATGGACATCAAAACCGCGTTCCTTAACGGAAACCTTTTGGAGGATGTTTACATACAACAACCTGACAGTTTTGTCATGCCAAAATATGCAAACAATGTTTGCAAGTTAAATCGATCCATTTATGGATTGAAGCAATCATTGCGTTCTTGGAACCAACATTTTTTATGAGATCATAATGGTAAATGGTTTCATTCAAAACGAAATGATTCTTGTGTATATAAGAAGATTAGTGGGAGCGCACTGACATTGATTGTCCTATACATTGATGATGTATTACTTCTTAGCAATTACATTCCCATATTAAAATCGGTGTAAGCTTGGCTTTCATTAAAATTCTCAATGAAATTCTTGGGAGAGATAACCTTTATTCTAGGAATAATGATCTACTGGGATAGATCTAGAAGTTGTTGGCACTCTCCGAGAACTCGTACATTGACAACATGTACGCACTCATCGAAATAGACTATATGTATCAGAATCAAGTCCGGGACTTGGTGGATGCACCTGAAGGGATAAAGCCCATAGGCTCCAAGTGGATTTACAAGCGTAAACCTGATGCAGAAGGCAAAATCCAAACCTATAAGGCTAGGTTAGTGGCGAAAGGTTATAGAAAAATCCAAGGAATTGACTATGACGAAACCTTCTCGCCTGTTGCAATGATAAAGTCCATTCGAATTTTACTGGCACTAGCTGTACACTTTGATTATGAGATTTGGCAGATGAATATCAAAACAACTTTCCTTAATGGGAACCTCGTAGAGGAAGTCTATATGACACAACATGAGGGTTTGCATCTAAGGATGATCATAATAAAGTATGCAAGCTTAAACGATCCATTTATGGACTCGAGCAAGCCTCCAGAAGTTGGAATATACGATTTGATTAGACAATCAAAGAATTTGACTTCATCAAAAATGTAGACGAGCCTTGTGTTTACAGGAAAGTAGTGGGAGTGTTGTTGTATTTCTTGTATTATATGTCGATGACATATTAATCATCGGGAATGATATTTCCATGATGCAAGCCACCAAGCAATGGTTATCTCATAATTCTCCATGAAAGATTTGGGAGAATCAGCCTAAATCCTCGGCATTAAGATCTACCATAATAGATCTAAGAGGTTGTTAGGACTTTCTCAATCTACGTACATAGATAAAGTTTTGAAAAGATTCAAAATGGAAGATTCCAAAAGAGGTAATTTACCTACTTGTCATGGAATCAAATTATTTAAGGAGGAATGTCCATATACTCCTTCAGATAGAGAGCGTATGAGTTGATCCCTTATGCTTATGAGTAGGATCCATATGTTTCCATAATAGGATCGATCATGTACGATGTGCTATGTACAAGACCTGATGTCTCTTATGCTCTTAGCATAACGAGCATGTATCAGGAAAATCCTGGTGAGCAACACTGGGCAGCTGTCAAAACAATCCTCAAGTATCTGAGAAGAACTAAGGATGTGTTTTTTACATACGGAGATTGTTCTGAGATGAAAGTCATTGGTTACTGTGATGCGAGCTTTAAGACCGATAGGGATGACAACAGATCGCAAACAGGATATATGTTTACTTTGAATGACGGTGCTGTTAGTTGAAAAAGCTCAAAGCAATCAACTACAGCGGACTCCACCACTGAAGCCGAGTATATTGCAGCATCTGAGGCAGCTAAAGAAACAGTCTGGATAAACAAGTTCATCACAGAGTTGGAAGTGCTTCCCGCGATAAAGAATGGCGTCACGATGCACTGTGACAACATGGGCGCCATTACTCAATCAAAGGAACCAAGGTCCCACCAGAAATCCAAGCATGTACTCAGGCCATTTCATCTCATCAGGGAAATGTGAGAGAGAAAATAAGTTATTATAGAGAAAATACCAAGAAGATAATCTTGCAGATTCTCTGACTAAAGGGCTGACTCAACAAAAGCATGATAGGCACACCCGGGAGTATGATGTCCAGATTCATACTAGTTGGCTATAGTGCAAGTGGGAGATTGTTAGGGATATGCCTTATACCCAACTTGTGGATGGGCTAAATGTACATGTATTTGTAATATTTTCATTAATTAATAAAATGGCAATCTTTATTATACCTGTCTTACATAAATTATATGAATCATCAAACACTATAATAAAGCCATTGGATGATGGCTTCCACGCCTTATGAGAATTATTACTCTTAAACGTTCCTAGTCATAGTTTTGTGAATAATCTGGGCGTTCACAAAGCGGAGATCCATCCGCTTGGTGTATCTATGGATGCATGAGTTGCTCATGTCCATCGAACTGACCGCCGAAAGTTTTCACATTGAGTGTTTTCCCATGTGTCTGTGAGAACTTTCATGTATCGATTGTATGACTAGTCCTTAGACTTAAGGTCTTTACAATCTTATGTGTAGATCAAATAACTTTGACATTCTCCTTCCCCGGTTCAAAAGATCCGGTCATAAGGGTATGATTGGGTCATTTGTTGAAACACATGAAGTTTGTAAAGATACAACAGAGAATCATCACTCTCTCGGATAATAGTTTCTTATAAGAGTAGTATTCCAGTTTGTGGGTTGATATGTGTGATCAGTGCTTGAGACTGTGGCCGCAGCGGAAGAATCATGTGAGATTCTTGGGTTAGTACGATTCATGACACTATCAACATCATACATTTGACTATATGGGTATACATTTTCCATACCCTCGGTCAAACGGTGGGGATACAAAGAGGCGGGGGATGGATGTATCATATGTAAATCGCATACAGAATGGGTATATATATCTTTCCTTCTCATTTAGAGGAACCATGTTGCTAGATGTCAACCTTGGTCATTGAAATCGAACGACCATCTGATCAGAGGATAATTATGTTAGATTAAATTATCACGATTCATTTCATGTCCAACTTGAGGGGAACCCAAAAGGTCACACACAACAAAGTCGAAATCAATGGTTAACAGGGCACATTATAAATTTAACAACATATATGATTGATGTAGGAATTGTTCATAATGGTTCAATGTGTTTAATTATTGGAACATATCATTTATGAGGTTCATAGTGGCTTAGGGATTGGTGAATGGCGATAGGGGCACTTTGGGAATTGGAATAAATAAGTTTTAAAAAAATGTGAATAGTAAAAAAAATTTATTTGTTATTTGTTATTTGTGCACTCAAGGCGTAGTCTTACCGTTGAGTTTTGGCTTTGGTGTGTGCACCTTTGGAGGCCACACACTTGGGTGGCTCTTTGGAACGTGTAAGAGCTTGCTGAGTTCGAGAAAAGCTTGTAGATTGGAGGGAGGACTGGAGGAGTCTTCGGTTCAAGTAAATCTTTTTCATTCTTTATTTTAATTAGAGTTCTTATGATAGTTAACATGTTTAGGTTTATGTTCTTTGCATGTTTTATGAGTTTTTATGCTTAGAATATATAGTACATGCATAGGCTTGTAGAATAATCAAAACAAATGGGTCTTGGGCAAAGGGATAGCGGCATCATATTTTGATTTATTTAATTTTCTACTGCGTACTCGCGGCCGCTTCCCAAAAATTGTATCAGCGCGCCGATTTTGTTTTGATTAGTTCTCTCTCATTTGAACTCTAAATTGGGTGTGTAAAAGATCGTTGGAAAGCTAACACCCTGAACGTAATTTTAGGCACAAGTTTTACATGATTTGGTTAAGATTTGAATTGTGAAATTGCATTTAAAGTTCACGCATCTGTAAAAAAACGTGAATAGTAAATTTATTTGATTAAAATAAAATGAAATATCATAATTAAATATTAATCAAAGTTATTTAATGCCTAAAATAATTCGAACATATTAAAACTCATATGTTTGATGATTCTATTTATGATTAGAATTGGCATGATTATTTTAGGGTGCAATCATCTAGAGACTTTTTAAGGAAATAGAGAGTGTATTGCTTATCCCTTAGCTAAGTATTATTTCGTGATGAACTTAGAGATTTATTACCTTTAAGGCTAATAAATATAAATCACTTGTTTATAATAAAAGACATTATAAAAGATACAAGTGGGGTGGGACCAAGGTGTTAATAAAACTTTCCAAACTAAAGTTAATTTAACCAAAGGTATTACTAGAGTGAGATAATGATTTGGTGTCTTCCTTCACTCACTACCTTTTTATAGCCAAAAGGAAAAGTTGTGAAGACATATAGATAATCATTTACTCAAGCTTACCTTAAAGCATATTTAAAGTGTTGGACTAATTTGGAGGATCTATTGTTTATTCATGTCACCAAGGCAATAAGAGCCTAAGAGGTAAGGGTATTTAAGAGAGTTCGTTCCACCCTCCCTCTGGGGAATTTTAAATGGAGGAATCCATTTGACAGTTATTTACTTAAACTTGCTAAAATCCTCAATAATAATTTAAGTCTAAAATTTGCCTCCCATTGTAAAGTATAGACCCAAATGGCTTAAACTGTATTGGCAGGACTAGGCTTTACCAGACTGACCAATACCAATTTGTCCCTAAATCATACTATTGACAATGGTTTGACTTTTCTGAGTCATAAGACGCAGCGACCCTTAGGCGTGGTCTTATAACTTAGTGGCAAAGATTGGGTGTCCACAAGGACTAGCATAAGTTATGGCATGTTTGATTGCCCAAGCCAATGATCAAGGAATTGTGATTTATATCATAAATTAGTTGGGAACCTACCTAATTATCGTATTTATAACGATCGGCCCTAGTCGGAGTTGTGAAATGATGATAATGGGATCATTGCCCACAAGAAATCCATCATATTGGGTTGATGCGATTTACTTAAATTTTTAAAACAATTGAGTGGGAACAACTTCATAATATTAAAAGCCCATGTTATTATGAAACATTAATGAAAACATATTCCTAATTTTAACATTCTCTCTTAACAGGTAGGTTAAAATAGTTCACAAACATTCAAATGGCAAACAGAATATCACTTCGTTCCATCCTTGATGAGCAGAAGCTCAAAAGGGACAACTACAATGACTGGTTTAGAAACCTTAAAATTGTCTTACGATAAGAAAAGATTTTCTATGTTCTTGAAAGACCATTTCCCCTAAACCCACAGAAGATGCTGACCAAAATACATTTGATGCTTGGAAGAAACACGTCGATGATGATGAGCAAGCAGTTTGCATAATGCTTGGCTCTATGTCGGACGAACTTCAAAAAGTTCACGAAGATATGGATGCTCAAACCATCATCTTTCACTTGAAGGAGTTGTATGCAACTTCCATTCATACCGTGAGATTCCAAGTGTCATGTGCCTTATTCCAAACAAGGTATAAGGAAGGATCTATTAATGGATATATGCTTAAGATGATTGGCCACATTGAAAAATTGGCCAACCTCGGGTTCATCATGGATCATGAGATAGGTCATGATCTAATTCTTCAGTCCTTACCAAAATACTTCTATAACTTTATTATGCAGTTTCATCTGTCTAATAAATAAGCTACTTTAGCATAATTGCACAATCTGATAAAGCAAGCAGAGAATGACTTGAAACCAGAACTTAAAACCTCCATCATGCTTACGGGTACGGACCTGAAGCCACGAGGCCCAAAGAAAAATAAGGGCAAGGCCAAGGCTCCAGATCACCTAAAGCCCAATGGTAAGGTGGAGAAGAAAAAGGGAAAGAGGAAATTTTTCTTTTGTGGAAAGAAGGGTCATTGGAAGAAAGACTGCAGATCCTTGAAAGCCAAGGAAGCTAGGGAAGCCCAAGAGGCCAAGAAGCCCAATGCTTCAGGTATGTTGTATATGATTGAACTATATTCTCAAAACTCTGAACCTTCTACTTGGGTGCTTGACACTGGTTGTGGGACTCACTTGTGTAACAATGTGCAGGGCCTGAGAAACGGTAGGAGACTTCGTCATGGGGAGGTTGACTTATGCATGGGTAATGGATCAAAACTAGCCGCATTGTGCGTGGGGACTTATTCATTAGTTTTGCCGAATGGTTTAGTTTTAGATTTAGAAGATTGTGTTTATGTACCTTCTCTAGTAAAAAACATCATTTCAATTTCTTCTTTATGTAATAAAGGCCTTTCATGCCTAATAAGTTGTAATGAATGTTCTATTTATTTCAATGAAATAAAATATGGATATGGTATTTTGAATATTGGTATCTATGTCTTATAAACTAACAAAGAATGTTTAACCTCTAATATATACAACGTTAACTTGAATAATCTCAATGAATCACTTCTATGGCACACTCGCTTAGGTCATATCAATGAAACAAGATTAACTAAGCTACATAAGGATGGGTATTTTAGACCCTTCAAATATGAACCTTATGGAACTTGTGACTCTTGTTTACTTGGTAAAATGACCAAATTACCCTTCAAAGGTAAAGGACAGCATGCAGCGGAGACATTAGAACTCATACACTCTGATGTATGCGGACTAATGTTAGTCACCGCTAGAGTTGGATTCTCCTACTTCATTACCTTTATCGATGATCACTCGCGATATGGGTATGTGTACCTTATGCGGTACAAATCTGAAGCCTTTGAGAAATTCAAAGACTTCAAAACTGAAGTAGAAACCAGCTTAATAAAAGTATTAAGTCACTAAGGTTTGACCGAGGTGGTGAATACTTAAGCGACGTATTTCAAGATTACTTGAGAGAAAATGGCATTGTTTCCCAGTGGACTCCTTCGGGAACTCCACAGCATAATGGGGTCTCCAAAAGGAGAAATCGGACATTATTAGATATGGTTCAATCAATGATGCCAGACACGGATCTACCTCTTTCATTTTGGGGTCTTGCTTTAGAAACTACAACACTACTACTAAACCAAGTTCCTTCCAAGACTGTTAGTCAAAAACCATATGAGTTATGGTCTGGGAAACGTCCTAGTCTTAGTTATCTAAGAGTTTGGGGATGTGACACATATATTAAGCTCACACAAACTAACAAATTGGATGATACGGCAGTTAAATTTAAGTTTGTAGGATATGCCTTGAACTCAAGAGCATACGTGTTCTACGTCCCAAATGAACAAAGAACATTTGTCTCACGAAATGCTAAATTTCTAGAGAATGAATTCCTTCTCAAGAAATATAGTGGGAGTAGACTTGACCTTGATGAGGTAAGAGAAGAATAAACTAACATAGACCTAAACCACATGCCCCTCAAAAGGGCAGCGACGGAACAACCACAAGGTTATGAACTTAGAAGGTCTGGTAGGGAAAGATATGGTTTACATATTGATGAGGAACATGATCATGTCATTGATAATGATGATCCCACCAGTTATGACGAAGCAATGCGAGATATTGATTCAGTCAAGTGGCTTGAGGCCATGAAATCCGAAATAGACTCTATGTATCAGAATCAAGTATGGGACTTGGCGGATGCACCTAAATGGATAAAACCCATAGGCTGCAAGTGGATTTACAAGCGTAAAACTGATGCAGAAGGCAAAATCCAAACCTATAGGCTAGGTTGGTGGTGAAAGGTTATAGACAAATCCAAGGAATTGACTATGACGAAACCTTCTCGCCTGTTGCAATGATAAAGTCCATTCGAATTTTACTGGCACTAGCTGCACACTTTGATTAAGAGATTTGGCAGATGGATGTCAAAATAGCTTTCCTTAATGGGAACCTCGTAGAGGAAGTTTATATGACACAACTTGAGGGGTTTGTAACTAAGGATGATCATAATAAAGTATGCAAGCTTAAACGATCCATTTATGGACTCAATCAAGCATCCATAAGTTGGAATATACAATTTGATGAGACAATCAAAGAATTTGACTTCATCAAAAATGTAGACGAGCCTTGTGTTTATAGGAAAAGTAGCGGAGTGCTGTTGTATTTCTTGTATTATATGTCGATGACATATTAATCATCGGGAATGATATTCCCATGATGCAAGCCACCAAGAAATGGTTATCTCAGAATTTCTCCATGAAAGATTTGGGAGAAGCAGCCTACATCCTCGACATTAAGATCTACCGTAATAGATCTAAGAGGTTGTTAGGACTTTCTCAATATACGTACATAGATAAAGTTTTGAAAAGATTCAAAATGGAAGATTCCAAAAGAGGTAATTGTAGGACACAGAAATCGGCGACGCTGTTCCGGGCTCGCGGCCTGGTTAAGAGTACGGAGTAGCCTGTGGGGGACTAAACTGGAGAACTAAAAATGGAGTCGCCACCCGGTGTGAACCGGAAAAATGATTTAAGGCCGCACTCACCCCTCGCAAGGGAAGACCTCAATCCGTTGGGTTCGGAATGGTCTCTGACTTATGCCACTTGTAATGAAAGGATTTTTGCAATAATCTAACCAAGTCTACGTAACATATAATCCCAAGAGTATCCTACTCCTAAGTTCACGTGCATGAAAATAAAACCTATATCTGAGTTTACATACAACCTACACCTAAATTCGCATGCATGGAAGTAAATTGACATAACGACAAGCACACAATTCATAAACACATTAAATAGATGAATGCGAAAATATAAATAGATGATAATTTCCTAAGCGTAAATAATGAAATGATATGATTAATAATATGGTGCAAAAGAAATGATTAAAGAAGCAAACATGCATGAAATGTGACGAAAAGAAGTTTATGCAATGTATGTGTATTCGTGTAGCATTTATAAACACGTTCGAATGGTAAACAGAAGGTTCGTGTTCGTATAGCATTCGGAAACACGTTCGAACAGAATAAGACCTGATACATGGTAAAGTAGAATATGTGCGCGTTCGAGTAGCATTCGTAAACGCGTTCAAACGGAATGAGGCAGAATGCATACGTTCGTGTAGCGTTTGGAAACGCGTTCGAACGGTAAACAGAAGGTTCGCGTTCGTATAGCATTTGGAAATGCATTCGAACGAGATTGCCAAAATGGCATCTGAAATGACACAAACACATACATGGATGAACAAATACATGATGTAGGACCTCGTATGCCTGATTGAACATATTTCCCATTCAATCGAGTGTGCTTCGTCTGACGCTGCAAAATGTCTTGGCAAAGGTAGCCCTTAGGCTTTTCATCCCTCAAGGTGGATGACCTTTAATCCAACTTGATTTGCCCATGCGCATTACACTATGATGCATGATTTAACAAGGAGATGGCATACAGAAAGCAAATAACGGAATAATAAAAGGCGCGGCAAAATGTCATGGTAAAGGTAGCCTTTTAGGCTTTTCTTCCCTCAAGTAGAGAACCTTTAGACCAACATAATAAGCCCATGCGCATTACATTACAATACATACAAATAAATAAGACATTGATATGGGACTTCATATGTCCGATTAAACATATCTCACATTCAATCAAACATACTTCGTCTGGCGCGGCAAAACGTCATGGTAAAGGTAGCCCATAGGCTTTTCATCCCTCAAAACGGATGACATTTAATCCAACTTGATTTGCCCATGCGTATTACATTACAATGCATAAAAAAGTAATATGCAGAAAGTAATAACATACTAACGACTAAATCATGTTTAAAAATAAATAACATACTAACGACTAAATCATGCTCAAACACAAGGTTGGATTAAACGAAATATGTGTGTCTCTCGAGTGGAACGTGGAGTTGTTTCTCAAGTACAGACCGCACTACCGTCCATTCGGATTCGGCTACGGAATTTACGTCTGGGTTTCCATCCGATATACCGCAAGAGAGAACACATATTCCTGTTGAGTTTCAATCAAGTCCCAAGATCATAAATCATGCATAAAAACGAGTAGAATACAACCAAATGAGGTGCGGAATATACTCACAATGGTCGGTTTTGATGCGAAGAAGAACACAACCCATTTTGCTCCTTGTGTGAGTTCGGTTTTGGCCTCTTTGGACTGCTATCATGCTCGGTTTTGGGTCATCTTCCTCCTTGAAAATTCGGCCATGGATGTCCTCCATTAAAGCTCCAAGCTTTGAGATTCCAAGCTCACAAATTCGTTTCCCTATCACCATAATATAACCCATGTGTGTGTGCTAGCACTTCTTCATCTTCCTTGCTTCTCTCAAATTCGATCAAACCAAAAATTGGAGAACAAAAATGGCTCCAAGCCGTGAGATGAGGAGATGAAAAGAGAGGGAAAGGGTTTCACGAAAAAACATGAATGAGAGGAGAGAGAGAGTTAAAGCTTTACTTATATATTTATTTTATTTTCACAAATAAATCAAATACAAAAAAGCTTTATCATTTACCAAAAGTAAAAGTCAAAAAGCAAAAAGCAAAAGTTGTTTTTTCAACTTCTACATCAATCACTCAAATTAAGTGACAACATGTCATATCACTCAAAGTGACATTTGATTTGACGCTTGATGTGACTAGCGATTTGACGCACGATTTGACTTGCGTGCGCACTCGAATTCGAAATGCGAATGCGCTCGCAAATAATCCCGGGCTCGGGTTCGCTAATTCCAAATTAACGAATTTTCCGTCGCGTCGTAATTAAATGATTACGCCTAGCGAAATCACTATTCACGTTGCTAGCTAACGAATTAATTCTAAATTAATTCGTTCGCCCGAATTAAAATCTAATTTCAATTCCGCGTCAAAATCCAATTTCTAATATATATCAAATATATTATTTTACCGATTAATTCCAAATTAATCGTTCTCTCTCTTTAATTAATATTTTATCCCAGATAAAATATCTCCGCAGTTAATCCCAGATTAATTTTCTCTCTCTTCTAATTAATCCTAGATTAATTAAGTGCGAGTTATACATCATCGGTGAATCTTCAGGAAGCGACCCATGAGATCTCCGGATATGTTGGCAGTAAATACGGTCGTCGGATTATCCGAACACGTAAGTACCTCGTACTACGTTTATACCGATTTACAAGACAAGGTTGGCTTCTAGCAAAGCGCCATGCCTACCCAATTCTCCAGAAATATTCTTACAGGAATATATAGATCTGTATCAAGCGTAGTATACCGTAGTATTGTGTATATCGGCCTAGTATCAGATAGTCACGTGCTAGGGCTGGGGCTGGATAAGTGTCTGCCCCGTCCGAAGCACATGTCGGATGTTTGGTAACTAGTCTCTATAATCGGATATGCATGACCTAGTCATAATATCCCGATGGTTGCGCAACACTTAAGAGCACTAATACCGTATCCTGCGTGACATCATCTCCACTATACTGAAGTGATACTTCCGTCTTGACATCACACCCAATACACTACGACTCTCTGATAAACCCAGAAGTGGTGTACGCAAAACCGGTTAAAGCCCTGTACCACCAAGACGAAAGTCTATCGATTATCGTAAGTATTAGCGATGTAAGTCTCAGGTTAAGACTTTACACACCTACCCTGATTTCGGCCTCCCATAGACACATAGTCATAATACCAATGGGATTCCGAGGGGTCTATCCAGAGCGAAGCTGTTTCCCGTACCATCGGTGAAACACAACCTCCTATCGCACTTGCATAAGTATCCAATACTTATATATATGAGAACTATGTCGTTGTGCCCTCACAACGCGCACAAGTGCAATACTAGCCTATTCCGCATTATCGATGTCCTATCTCGATAATACTCCGGCTATGGATATTTAATGATTAATCCTTCGGGGATTGATACTGTCTCATATCATTCTCAATCCAGGAACTAATCATATGGATCTCTCTTCATTTATACATTTATGGTGATCTAATCACAAATGATGAGAGTGCAATTTCCTTGTCACATAGTTAATTTGTACAACAACATCGTGATTTGTACAAATAGTGACGCTATGGGTCATTTTGTCCAACAATCTCCCACTTGGCACATAGCCAGTCACTCGAGTGTCTAACACCCGAACTATGTACTGTTCGCTCAAATTGCTGAGGAAAGGTTTTCGTCAGCAGATTTGCGTAATTATCTTCTGACGCGATTTATACGATCATCACATCGCCACGATGTATGATCCGAACGAATCAGATGATATAGAAGTATATATCTGGATCGTCGATGAGACCTTTAATTCCTTAGCCTGTGCTGACGCCTAGCTCAGCTGCTAAAAGAACTATATCTAATTTAATTAGATTTATTATCGATCCAAATGGCTTCTATTGCTGCCTCAGCTACAGCAATAATCCGCATTTGTTGTTATTCGGCAACAGTTATCTTGCTCGGAATTTTTCCAACTTACTATCCCAGTGTTCAAACTTTATAGTACCACCGCAGTATTTACCGGTTTGGAAACTTGCAGCAGTGATCCTAGTCACTTCAAGTTCTCCATCTCCATAGTTTAAGACAACATCTTTAGTTCTCTCAGATACTAACAGATGTTCTTAATCTTCAATCCAGTGACTATCACTTGGATTGACCCGATTGTGACTCCATATGCTTGAAGCGTATGAGACACCAATACAAGTACATTTTAAATGTACAATTTCCAGAGAGTGTTAACAACTCCAAATCTATCCCAGTAGATCTTTATTCCTCGAATAAAGGTTGTTACTCCCCAGAATTCTACGGAGAATTTCTATTAAAGAATATCTATGAAAGCCAAGCTTTCACCAATTTCTTTATGGGAATTTCATTGTCAGTGCCCTCCCACTAACCTCCTTATATACACAAGAATCATTTCGTTTTGAATTAAATCATACTCCATTATGGTTACATCAAAACGATAATTCCTAGAACCTATGCTTGCTTCAATCCAAACATGGATCGATTAACCTGCAAACCTTGTTTGTCGGTTATACAAAATCGTCAGGATGTTGTAAGCATCCTCCAAAAGGTTTCCTTTTCAGGAAA
>SKCR01026888.1:0-19410 GCA_019454045.1 Zanthoxylum bungeanum | reverse complement strand
TCAGCAAGCGTTATCCAAATGGATTTATCCATGGAACATGTAAAAGGTTTCATTGTAATCAAACACTGTTGATAACGATACCTTTCCACTACAAGCCTAGCTTTACGTTGGTATGCTGCCATCCACGTATTTCTTCCTTGAAGACTTATATAGTACCAATAGGCACAATGCCTTGCGGTACAACAACTAGTGTTCAAACATAGTTGATATACATGGAATCCATTTCAGACTCATGGCACTTTGCCATAATAGGGGTCGATACCTTGTATCACTTCCTCATACGTAGTCAGTTGTATTTCTCAAAAGATTGACATCTTTATGAGGTGAGATCAGAAACCCATACCCCAGGTTGTTTTCTGACTCTCTCTAATCTATGCGGTTCTTGTGTATTCGAAGATTACTGGTATAGTTTCATCCATGATGAATTGTTCGTGTTCCATTAAGGACTTGGTGCCTCATAGTATAATGCTATACTGATTTTCATCATCGAGTTTACTATCCTCCCACTTTCCACTGCATATCGGTATTCCTTTTAGGAAAACCGTATGGTGAGCAACAATTACATTGTTCTCAAGTGACTTGTATAAGTACTATACTTTGGTTTCCCTAGGATAACCTACAATTGGCACTTATCCAATTTGGGTCTTGTTTGGTATCATCCAAACATCTTAGCATTCCCAAATCAACAGGAATGAGAAAACTCGGTTTCTTTCCTGTTCATATCTAATATGAAGTCTGTCAAACAGATTTTCATGGAATCTTATTCAAAATAAGTATTGCACTGTTAATGCTTATCCTTTGAAGGAAAATGGTAGCTTAGAGCGACTCATGATTAACCTTATCATGTCCAACAAAATTCGGTTTCTCCGTTCGGACACAACAACCATCAAACTGACGTGTTCCGGGAGGAGTCCTCATTGAAAGAATACTACACTCTTTCAAGTATTTGAGAAACTTATTACTTAAGTATTTTCATCATGGTCAAACCGTGATGTTTTAATACTTTAGCCGATCTGTTTGTCTATTTCGTGTCGAAACTCTAAAAGTTTCTGATTTATGTTCTTCAAAAGAAACACAACCATAACACGATGCCACATCTGTAAAGGTCACGAAATATTTATATCCACCTCTAGCCTAGCTAGACATGGGCCCACTTACATCACTATTAAACAAGGGCTAATTGATCGGTGGAACTTACACTTTTACCAAGTAAAAGGTATTTTAGGTACTCTACCTAATAAACTAGATTCGTAGACATTATTTGAATGGAATCAAATCCGTCCTAGTATCCACTCTTCAAAAGTGTGGATATACGAGTCTTGTTTAATGTGTCCCAAACAGCACTGCCACAAATAAGTCTCATATGATCAAATCAGTTTGAGTTACTTTTTTGTCATGTTATATGTTTGAGATTTTTTATATTCAAAATATAAACACTGTTATTCACATCTAATGTGTTTATCTCAATATCATCTTTATATGATAAAACACTTTAGTGTTCTAGAATATAAAGGTAAACTCGCAACGAGTGATAATCGATATAGAGATAATATTTCTAGTCAAACTAGTTACATTATAACAGTTTCCTAATTTAAATACACACCGAAGGGTAGTTCCTAAAATTAGGTATCTACGGTTAAAACAGCGACTGTGGTCCCGTTTCTGATTCACAGATTAATCTCAATTGAAGTCAGTATCCTGCTCCCAGCAGATTCTGCACATCAATGCATATTTATGTATCACACTAAGTATTTAAAATCCCATTTCAATGCTAGTAGTGAACATAATAATGACAAATACATATGAAGTCTGAGCCTTGCCCTTTCTTCGATTCCTTCATGTCTGCTTTGTCCAAACGGCAGTCACGCTTCAATGACCCTGTTTGCCACAATTTAGGTAGACATCTTGGGATATGTCATTTATCATCCTAGAAGATTATAATGATTTTGCCTTTGCCCTTTTCCACATTCAGAAGTGTTTGGCCAAGCCTTGGCCTTCTAGAATATCGAAGTAAGGTGCGCCTTGCGCTACTTGCCTTATTGCAAACTTTGACTTTGGTCTCCTTGAGAATAGTCATTAACTCTCCAAGAGTTGTTTATTGCAATTCAATACTTCTAAGATCTAAGAATAGATCTATGAAGAGTCATTATGGCAAGCATAATGGATTAAGCATTAAAGTTATCATCACATGAATCTTCCGAAGATCATGCTCTACTATTTGCTTAACTCTGGGCTTAGGCTTAATATGTTATTTTATCAAATAAAGTAACTTATTAGTTTCCAGGACCATCCTGAAATTTTATTCCCAATTTGAAAATTAAAGTTGTTTAAACACATTTTCCTAGGATAATGTTTTAAACATTAATATTTCAATTTAATCTTGATTCTAATAGTCCAACTATTTAATCAACGATTTCAGGTACAATCTAATGTAATGATTATTATAGTCTATCTAACTATATAACTTATTACAATTTTATTGGTTAAAATCAAATATATATTGATTACTATAATCCAATTATATAATCATTATAAATGATCGGTAAAATCCAAATATATTGATTACTATAATCTAATTATATAATCAATTATAAATGAAGTAGTTTGAATACAGTCCAACTGTTAAATTAAAACAACAATAAATATTAGTCCAACTAATATATAATTTATTTGACGAATGATATTTGATTGAGCGTGTGTGGCAAGTAACTAAACGAATATTGCAAATCTAATACTTGCATCCCACTATTTTTCTGCGAGCCTCTAACCCTCTGTCGAGTACTCGGGAAACCATGTTTTCCTAGTGGACTAGGATCCCGTTAAATAACACACAATCTTGACTTTGGCCAACAAATTGTATGATACTTAACTAGGTAGATCTCTAAGGTCAATTGGATCTCATCCAATTCCTAGATCCAGTAGGTGGACATCCAAGTCCGAAACATATATCTTATATATGCCAATATATTAAATATATTACCTAACCTTTTTCCTCTAAATCAACTAAGCCTGGGTTTGGCACAACAAACTTAATGATCCCAGTTAAGCGGAACCCATTGACATGGAAATCTTCGTAATCAATGTCGATGGACAAGAAGTGATCTTGACTTTGGCCAACAAATCACGACTTGGACAAGACACCGATATGTAACAAAACTCTCATGATTCAAACACATCCGCAATTGACAAAGGTCTTAACTTTGGCCAACAAACCAATGCCAACATTGGATCTTGAGTAAGAATCACTCAACGGATGGAAAAACGCTTAATATGTTTTGAGGGTTTTTCGCGTGCAAATTGGCAATCAATTTATTATCTTTGTTAAGGTCTCATCATCATACACCCTTAAACATGCATTCTAAATACATAATAAAGCGCGTATAAATAAATAAATTAATAATGATATACGGATTGATATGTCACAAATTGTTCCTAGAACAAATCACTCATTTTCCTCTCCCGGCTAGAACTATTATAACTTTTACCCAATTACATTAATACAATAAAGAAACTTCATTAACATTGAGGGGAATTGGTGAGAAGAGAAATACAAAGAATAAGGAGATAAAAGGCTGGACACACAGGTCCAATTTAATAAATTCTAAATTTATTACAATTTCCAAAATTGCCCTCGCCCTTCTAATATCCATCCGATATACATTATTCATACAACACATTCATGTATTCATACAAATCATGTTATTCAATTAATCTAATCCAATTAATTAATCTTTGAATTATGACCATCCAATGTTCAAACAACAATTTGATTTGCGCGAGTCAAACTCGTTTAAGAATAAATACTCAAAGTAAGTATTCTTGAATTACATTGAACTACAACCTTAAATCCAATTATTTGTATTCAATACTAATTCCAAATTTAATTCCAAATTAAATATTTACACTTACTTATAAGCCTTAAAGACTTGGATTCCAAATCCAATCTTAATGGGTCTCAAAGGCCCAATAACATCCAATGTCATTTTAATTAAAGTCCAATGGGCTTTTAATTAATTCTTTAGGCATGGGCTTTGGCCATAATGGGTCAAACCCAAAATGCCAAGGCCCAATAGGAATCACCCTATTGCCTACAAATTAATTTAGGCCCATTAGGCCCAATTCAATTCTTTAAAAGGGCCAAGTGATGTATTTGGACTTTATGGAATTGGTTTTGGGCCCAATTGGATCCAATCCAAATGTCCAAAACCAAACTTAGTAAAACCAAGCCAATTAAGCCCCAAATACACACTTTTAGCCCAATTCATAATTAAAGGCTTATTAACATAATTATAATATTTCAAATATCACAATTATTTTTAGTTAAAGTGTATTAGCCATGATTATTAATTAAACTCAATATTTCCAAAATACCAATTAAATTAATTAATCATGCTTAATCCATCATTCATGCTCAACACATTGAAGCCAAAACACATCATTTCATGCTCAACACAAATTGAATCCAAAATTCATCATTTCATGCTCAACATGCTCTTGATTTTAACATAAATTTTATTGACTTTGATTCTAATCCAATCAAACCAACAATCAACATTTAAACATGAATTTAAACACATCATTTCATGTTACAAAAATCAAAAACAGTGCAGTCCACTGCAGTGCAAATTCGGGCACACTAAGGAAATTTTAATTTTTGATTCATTTGATTTGTTTCAAATCTAATCATGCATAACTCTAAGTTAACATATTCTAAGCATGCTCAAAGCATCAATTTGAAAGAAGAAATCATGCTCAAAACACAAAAGCCCAAAATTTTAGTCTCATAAACCCTAAAATTTTCATGCTTAAAATTGGCTCTTGATACCATTGTTAGTGTTCCTAGAACATGCCAAGGATCTAATAACCATGTAAAGGTGTTCATAAATCAAAATAAGTTGCGGAATATACTTACAATGAACGGATTTGATCTTTAAAATTTTAAGAAGAAGAACTCCAAGATCCTTCCTTTGTTGATGATTCCAACTCTTGAGTAAGTTTCCCTATCACCTTAGTTGATTTCTCCAAGTGCTAGCTTTGTTGATTTGCAACAAAATCAAAGAGAGGGGGAATCCTAGTTCACGCCCATGGTGAGAGTATTAGGGTTTTTCATTTTCCAAAATGTGTTACAAGTGTGAAGTGTGTAGAGAGAGAGAAGGCTTTTTGGTTTTGTTAAAGGGTTTTACCCTTTTACCCAAAACCATGTAGTTGGGGTAATTTGGTTTCACCTAAACCAAGTGGTTGAAAGTAAGTGGTTTTGGCATAAATGCCAACCACTTTCCAACCACCACTTCACATGTGTGACATGTGTGAAGTGGGCCCCACCATTTTGAATTCAAAACTCAAAATATCTCTACGAACATTTGCCGCGGCTCAGTTCCGTTTAATCCGATTAAACGAACTTCCTCGCTAAATAATTAATCTAATTTAATTAAATAACGATGCCTTACAAATATATTACGAACGTCGTTTACGAATTAATTCTAAATTAATTTGTTTGTTCATATTAAAGTCCGACTTTAATTTCGTAACGAAATCCAATTCATATTAATATATCCGATATATTAATTTCAGCCCATATGAATAAATTAAATAGAAAAATCAAATTTAACCATTAAATTTATTTTAACGATAATTCCAAATTAATCGCATTCTCTCTCTTCCGAACACATTTAATCCCAAATTAAATAATACTTCAATTAATCCTAGATTAATTTTCTCTCTCTTAATTAATCCCATATTAATTCTCTCTCTTAATTAATTCCAGATTAATTCTAATTTAAATCAACTGTCATCGGTGAATCTTGGGAAGCGACCCAAGAGATCCCTGGATATGTTGGCAGTAAATACGGTCATCGGATTATCCGAATACGTGCGTACCTCGTACCACGTGCTTACCGATTTACAAAACATGGTTGGCTTCTAGCAAAGCACCGTGCCTACCCAATTCTCCAGAAATATTCTTACTGGAATATGTAATCTATGTCAGGAGTAGTGTACGCAGTATTGCGTATTGCGATCCAGTATCGGATGTCACGTGCTAGGCCTGGGGCTGGAACTGTGTCTGCCCCGTACGAAGCACATGTCGGATGTCTGGTAACTAGTCTCTATTATCGGATATACATGACCTAGTCATAATATCCCGATGACTGCAGTACATAAGAGCACTAGTACCGTATCCTACGTTACATCATCTCCACTATGACTAGAGTGATACTTCCGTCTTGACATCACACCCAATACACTACGATTCTCAATATACCCAACAGAGGCGTACACAGAACCGGTTAAAGCCCTGGACGACCAAAACTAAAGCATATCGATTGTCGCAAGTATTAGCGATGCAAGTCTCAGGTTAAGACCAAATAGACCTACCCTGATTTCGGACTTCCATAGACACATAGTCATACTACCAATGGAATTCCGAGGGGTCTATCCAGAGCGAAGCTGTTTCCGCACCATCGGTAAACACAACCTCCTATCACACTTGCTTAAGTATCCAATACTTAAATATATGAGAACTATGTCGTTGTGCTCCCACAACGCCCACAAGTGCAATACTAGTCTATTCCGCATTATCGATGTCCAGTCTCGATAATACTACGACTAGGGATATTTAATGATTAATCCTTCGAGGACTGATACTGTCTCATATCATCTCAATCCAGGAAAATCATAGGGACCTCCTATCATTTATACATCTAGGTGATCTAATCACAAATGATAAGAGCGCAATCTCATTTCACATAGTTAATTTGTACAACAACACCATGATATGTACAAATAGTGACGCTATGGGTCATAACTGTCCAACAGTTATAAACATCACTGAATTTCATAATACCAATGTTGAATGCTTTTCTCAAATATACTCATATTGCAGAAGAGATTCAGCGAAATGAACGTCTTTATTATCATTTAAGAAAATGATTCGAACATGTAGACTAAGTCAATGTCTGTATTAAAAATGCAGGATCAAATAAACTGGGAGGAATAACTTCATCATTCGTAAAATTTCCTTCTTCCCTGCCCTATGGTTCTTCACTGTTATCCTTTATCTCAATGCAAGAAGCCTGGTGGTTGAGAGTTTGGAGGACAAAGGTTTCGGGCAGGCCGGAGTTGATCATGTAAGTGGGTGGTGGAACAGAGTGGTAATTTTGTAGGGGGTTCCGATGTGTGTTGGGTTTTTCTTTCTCAGGATCAGGTATTTTATGGGCATCGATGAGGTTTTGGATTTCATGCCTAAGGTGGGTGCAACTGTCAGTTTCATGGCCTCTCCTCTGATGGAAGTGACAATACAGGCTTAGGTCAAGCTTGGGTGGTATAGGATCTGGAAGTGGTTTAGGCTCTAAGGGTTTTAAGAGCTCTTAGCCCTTTAACTTTTCAACCACCTTTGACAAAGGTTTACCAAGATTGGAGAATCGCCTGTTCTTGACGGTCGCCTGTTCTTGACGGTAACGACCTCGGTAGTAGCAGGCTTGGTCTCCGAAGGCCCCCCAAAAGTTCTTCTATTCTGGCCATAAAACTTTCTATTTTCAGCCTCTACTTCCTCTATATCCATGACAGTTTCCCTCAACTGTCGAAAATCTGCAATCATGGAGGTCATTCTCCTCAACTTACCATAGATCGAGGGCTTAGTGCCCTTGATGATCATTTTAATCTGGTTTTTATCAGAGGGCCGAGTCTGCATTTTCAAAAGCTGGCTTCTCTAGCGGTCTACATACTCCTTGAAGCTTTCTTCTGGCTTCTGCTTGGTATTCTCCAAGTCGCGGAGCGACAAGTCAATCTCTAGTTCCTTCCAATCTTCTTTAACCTTTTTCTCAAGGCTGTGATACCATACTACAAGTGCTCCCTCGAGTGACATCCCAAGCATCTTTTGGACTTGGCGCTGTGATAGGCCTACTGAACTCATCATTGAGACATATTGACGCAGATGGACCCTTGGGTTCCCATTCCCGTTGAACTTAGCCATATCAGGCATCTTGAACTGAGCTGGCAGTTGTTCTTCGAAGGTCAACGCCTCATAATCCAACAAGTCCTCATGTTTCCCCATCAGTTTACTGGTAACTGACTCCATCTGATCACGGAGTTTCTGTATCTCGGCCTGAGACCCGGCTATTCTTCCCGTGTCATATTCAGCCATTTCATCATCAAAAGTGGGGATATCATCCCCCAACCCATTCAGAGGCTCCTCACGCCTCATATTCTCAGAATTTCCCCCAGCACGGGGCACATCCATATTTGCCATGGCAGTAGTCAAGGCTTGCAACTGTTCGATAATCTTGGCGAAACTATTTTCCGACTGATCTATCCAGGATACCTCGTTATCGGATGTACTCATATCTGTTACCGGCCTTTTAGTGAGTCTTCCCTCTTCCCTAACCCGACGGGACTCTATGATATCTTTTAGACATATAGGGTGTTAACAGGATGTATGCATGAGATGAATGAGATGCATGCGATACAAGGAATATATTAATCATTAAAATCTTCACGCAAATCGGCCCGTCATCATTTTAGAAGCTTTTGGGCTAACTGTCATGGGAGTGAACTCGTCCCAGTTTAAATGGCCCAACAAGTTCACATCTCATGGCAAGAAGTCCAACCGTATCCAAATGATAATGTTCCTAAACAAACATATAATGGCCCATTGGAGTTAGAAGCCTTTGGCCCAATCATCATAAGATACGTTCTTGTCCCAGTTTAAATGGCCCAACAAGCCCATACCTCATGACAAAATGTTCGAATAGATCCAAACGACAATGTTCCTAAACATAAGCATACAGAAATAATTTCTATAGGGTGGCCCATCAAAATTTCAGAAGCTTTTGGCCCAATTGTCATAGGATATGAACTCATCCCAGTTTAAATGGCCCATCAAGTTCGCATTTCTGACAAGAAGTCCAACTGCATCCAAATGAGGATGGTCCACAAGCACAAGGAAATAGTTGCTATAGGCCATACAACTTCGGTCTACGTGTGGGTTTGTGGGAGTGTAGACAAAGACTCTCGCTGGCGAAAGATTGCCCATAACTAGGTCTCCCCACTCAAAGGTTCAAGCGACCAAGTGAGCACACCTTTTTTTATACCTTACAGTACGTGCCCACGAGTTATGGTGTGTGACTGACTGTCAGATGGATTTCCCATTGTAGATTCCCCAGAGGGCGGGTGGAGCGAGGCTCTCTTAAGTACCCTAGCCTCTTAGGCTCTTATCGCTTGGTGACAGGAATAAACAACGAGTCCTCCAAATTAGTCCATCACAATAGGCTACAAGTAAATGATTATCTAGGTGCCTTCCCAGCTTTTCCTTATAGAAAGGTAGTGAATGAAGGAAGACACCAAACCATTACCCATCCTTAAAAGTGCCTTTGATTAAAACCCCTTTTAACCCCACAGTAGACACGGTTAATTTAAAGCACAAATCATAATATTACAAGACATTATTTCGGGCTACTGTTTTCCCTCTGTTTTGCTGCTATTTTGCTGCTGTATTTACTCACTGTTTTTGGGGTGTATTTTTCGGTAATTTCAGGGTATATGGGCTGCTGTTTATGCGGTTTTTTTGGGTGCTGTTTTGAGTGTGATTTCGGTGGTGATTAGGGGCTATTTTGAGTGTGATTTCGGTGGTGATTATGGGCTGTGAGTTGTGAGTTTTTGAAGTGGAAAAAGGCTATAGCCGTGCGTGGTCAAGGGTTTATGTGTCTCGGCTTTGTGTTTGATTTGTGAGGGTTGTGAGTGTGAGTTCAGGTGTGTCAATGAGCTTGGGTCTTTCTTGTGTGAATGAACTATGAGAGTTCAAGGGTTGGAATTAGGTTCTTTTTATAGGCAAAGGGGTAGGGCTGCTCCTTGCTTGACAAGGAAAGGATTTGGCATTAAATGGGGATATGATTTAGTGTCAAACAAGGAAATCTAAAGATTGAGGGGGGACAAAATTAGTTCAAATTAGGAAGTCAATATATTTAGTTTGTGTTGTTTAGGCATAATATTTGTTAAGTTAGGAATACAATATTCTTGATTGATTTTAATTAGGCATGATTTTATTTGATATTTATTTTAATTTGGTATGTGATTTTTAGATTTTATTTAATTCCTCATGTGTTAAATATTTGTTTTATTAATTTGGATGTGTTTTATGGGCTTTGGTGGGCTAATTGGGCTTAGGTGTGAGGCTAGCAGCAAAACCAAAAATACCGATGCCGTTCGAACGCCTCTTCGAACGTTACACAGACGCCCGCAATCTGCCTGACGTTCGAACGAAGTAACGAACGCAGCACGAACGAAAACAGTGAACTCGTGAAATGAATCTGATGACATGCCTATTCTAAATTTCCCCTTCTGACGTCCGTTTCCCGTGACTTTCGTGACTTATAAGGTAGTGTCTCCAAATGAGACTCATCATAGGGACTTATATGCAAAAATGCAGTGCCTACAAAAGCGTTTCCTACAATTGGCATCAAGAAGAATATTGAAAAGTGTAATAACCAGTAGTCTCTACTACTGTTACTTTGTAGTACTGTGGTATTACGGGATGAAGATAACATAATATAAATTATGTTGGGATAAAAATATACTCATGGAACGACTTTGGGGACAAACAATAAATTCTTCCAAATTCCGATACGAAATTCCATGAAGTTCTATTCCGGATAGCCTATGGTATTTGGGCAATAACTTTCTCATACGAACTCCAATTTTTATGAATTTTATATTGTCAGAAAGCTGAGATCGAGATCTATAACTTTTGCGTTGAATAGTTTTCCAAATCCAAACCAAAAATAGCCTGCAAATGCAGAGTGAAAATTCGGAAGAATAGTACCCGAGGGCATTCTAGTAAATTCTTCAAGCTTATTCAAATTTCTACACTTTTCTATTTTTTTTAATGACCAACATTAATAGGAAATACTATTCACAAATTCAAAAATGGAAAACAAAAAGAAAGTAGAAGAAATATGGGAGGAGAAGAAGAAGAAGAAAAAAAAAGTAGAAGAAGAGAAAGAAGAAGAAAGAGAGAAGAGGAAAGTGTTAGAGACTTGGGAAATGTTGGAAATCAAAAGAAAGAGGTAAGAAATCCATGACCCAAATTTTGAAATATTAAATTTTGATGATTTGATACTTGTATTATGTTGTGAGCTTGGGTATGATGATGATTGTGTGATTTTTGTATGAAGACAATAGAAATGTTGGTAAACCCCAACTTGTTAAGTTTTGGGTATAACTATGTGAAGTGTATGAAGTAGATTAAAAGTTGATTATTAATGAGATGGTGATTTAGTGTATGTGAAATTGAGTGTAATATGATGTATTGTGCATTGGATGAATATAGAGAAGCAAAAATAGAATCTTAGAAAACTGGCTCGCGCCACGACGCTGAAGGGCTTTGCGGCATGACCCGCAAGGGAAAAACGACAACATATTTCTAGATGTTGCGCGTCGCGATGTGCAAGGATTTGTGTCGTGACGCATGGCATAAATCATTCCCAAATCAATTTTAAATCGACCCAGTTCCACCCTAGCATGTTAGAGGCCGCCTTATAGGTGTCATATCAATTCATACATATACCTTACATCGAGACACAAGCACGATAAGCCTTGTAGATAAAACATATTAGTGTATTAATAAGCTTAGCAAAGTTTCGAAGCTCATTTTATAACGTATATGCTAATCAAGTTTCCGATCATAGATTTTCCACAGGGACCACAATCTTCTTCGATGAGGGGATTCAATGCTAGCCAAATTCCAAAATATGTGAGTGGACACTACTATTTTAAATTGATCTTCATTTTGTTATTTTTGCAACAGACTTACTTTTTACGCTTTAGGGCGTTAGATCAATTTTATTACAGTTATTGCATCAAAGTTTATGATTTAAGTTATATTTGAGAAAGAAATATTTTCAGAATATGGTTTAAGTTTTTCGAGGCATGGAGGAAAACCCACTTCAGTATGTAACATTATTCAGTTATGGAATTGACGGATATCACATGTGCACATGTAGAGGACTGAGGGGACGGCGATACGTAACGCCCCCAGATCCTAGTTCAGGACTAGGGATGAAAAATGTCCCTAGATCCTAGTTTCCGAGCTTGGAGGATAAGATAGATCCACAGCCCCAGTTCTAGTTCAGTGGCTTGGGGGACAACGATACGTAACACCGCAAGACCACTAGTTTCAGGGGCAGAGGAGTGGCATGTTTCAGGGGACGGTGATACGTAATGCCCCATAGTTATAGATTTGCATTCCTGGCTCTAGTTATGCGTGTGGGGGGACGACGATACATAAACCCCCATACGTCTAGTTTTTCAGAGACAGATCAGTTTTCAGATTTCAAGTTTTCATAAAACTGTTTTCAGAGATTAGATTTTAGAAACAGTTTTCAGAAAACAGACTTTCAAAAGCAGATTTCAGAAAGACAAGTTTTATAAAAGATATTTCAGACAAGGCACTTTAGAAAAAAGTTTTCCTATAAAGTTATTTTTGAATTTTGGTTTAGAATCAAAATTTTTATATAACTATATTTCAGCTTTCATCTACTCACTTAGATCGTATAACGGAGGACGAGTTCGAGAGGATGGATACTGAAGGCAGTCACTAGGGTGTTGAGTCCACCAGGTTGAGTCAGAGTTCAGTCTAGTCAGTGTCAATAAATGCCATGCATCATATTGTTATTAGTAAAGAATATTTATGTAAAGATTTATTAGAGTTATTTCTAAAGTTGAGTTATGAAGTAAATTTGAGTATTTAGATTGTAAAGCATTATGAAATATTGATGTTGAGTTGGGCATCGGTCCCATACATGAGTTCTTATGTAAGATGAGTTCAATATTATTAGAAAGTCAGAGGCTCAGGGAGATAGTACGGCCTATTACCTGCCGGTAGCATCTCCCGGATTGGGGATGTTACAAAGATGGTATCGGAGCATGTTCTAGGGAGTCAGTGGCTGCTGTGGGTAGAGTGGTGGGGTCTTGTATACGTAGTATGCCCGAGATACTAGTATATGAGACACTACCTCTCCAGTATCCGATCCTCGAGTACGTCCTCAAGCTCCATAGAAAGGTTAGTAAGAACTCCTAAGTCACATGAATTCTCTTCCTAGTAAAAAGTAATCAAAATTCTTGCTCCAGTTAAGGATTCTTTGGTAATAATCTTGGCTTATTAAGCCAAAGTCTAAGACAAGTTGGGAGAACAGATAGTCAATTTCTAAGAAAAGTTACCCTAGAGAGTGGGAAGGGGAAGCTAAAAGAAGTAAGAAAATATGCATATATGTTTAACCATCTAGAGGCAAGAAAAGTAAAAAGACAGTACGAGATAGGAAAGTCCTAAGGATACCCACACAAGGAAATAGAAAGAGAAAGAAAAAATTAGAAAGAAATGTAAAGGATAAGAGCACTGATGTCTAAGCAATTAGAAACGGTTAGAGGTAAAAGATATAAAAATAGATAAGTAAAGAAAGTACAAGACCTTAGTATTAAAGAAAATAGAGTGAGCCTGAACCAAAGTAAAATTTTGAAGTAAACTTGAGTAAGATTCCTTCTTTCCTATAAAGATTCATTCATTGATTAGAAAATTCCCTCAAGTAAACTCAATAGCCTTAAGTACCTCGTAGATATGGTAAGTCTCCCAAGTAACAAAGAATCGACAGAAAGATAAAAGAAGCAAGAACTCAAGACTAGACGTGGAAGTTTCAAATGACAAGAAATACTAATAAATAAATAGAGACTTTAGATCCCCTAACCTAGGCCCGCAGACTAATAAGAGGAAATTGTAAGCAAAAAAGATTAATTTCCTTAATTTAAGAATATGGTTAATAAGGTTACAATCTACCCAAACCCTTGTCTCTTAGCTATACCAGTTAAAGAAACGGTCCTAACGAAGTATACCTCAAACCTGTCTTATATGAGTAATAGATTTTACCAGGAATAGAGTACCAGAACAAGGACACGATAACCATAGAGATGTAAAGGCTTGCCACATCCTTTCCCAACTTAGGTAAGAGTAACCGTAAGAATTCCCGAAGAATAGACCCAATGTAGTATAACCCACAGATCAGCCTAAGTTAAAAGAAATCTATAGAAGTATAAAGAATAAGGCCCGAGAGGTTTGAGATATTTAGAAAGTGACAAGAGTACCAATATGGATAGTAGAACAGACAGCGGAGATATAGAAAGTAGTTAGGAGAACAAAACACCACTAGCCTCAGCAGTAATGCGTAGAGTAAAGAAATAAGATATACAAATGGTAAAAGGGATGCGAGAAGTAACAAGAAAAGTCAGTAAGACCCTAGGACATGGAGTAGTCGATCAGGTTCTTGCAGAATGAATGACGACCATTCCTTCTAGAAATATCGATTCTAGTAAACATATAGATACCTAACCAGAATATTACTGAGCGTAAGTGTTAGCAGAAATGCGTATTCATAGGTCCTTATGGAATGTGTGTAATCACCCCTAAATTTACAGCCCAGTAAAGAGTAGAACTAGTAAAGAATAGCAATTGACAGAATAGGTGGATCATGAGATGACAAATTTCTATATAAGATATAATAGTTTAAGTCACTGTAAGTCGAACCTGATCTAGGAAACATTATGGAATTGGGAGCCCTTAAGGGAATAAAGGCTAAGAAGAGTAAAAGGATCAGAGGGAGACATTTTCAAGAATAAAGTAAATAACTCATAAAGAATATCATGGCATTAAGAAGGAAAGATTAGATAAACAGTAGCATCTGAACCAAAGATTTGGTAGGAGACGTCCTAAGTAATCGAAGTTGGTAGAGATTTCAGGAGAGTAAATAAGTAAGAAGTTCAAGAAACTGAGATGAGAAAGAAACCTATGCAACAGAATAAGCTTCTTAATGTGGGATAACAAAGAGAGTATAGTGGCACCCAGAAAGAGAAAGTAAACGACTTTAGAAGTGTTAAACAACAGAGACTAAATAAGGAGTGCTGAGGCAGCACGAGAAAGTTCTTAGAGAATATAATTCCAGGGAAATTTCGCAAGAAGAGGTAGTGTGTTAGATAATGAGAGAATGATCAGAATTAAAGTTGGAGAAGGCAAACCAGATAGTTTTAGCAGTAGTACCCTAGCGTAGAAAAAGACACTAGACATGTATACACGAGGGTCATAGACTTACAGATAAGTAGTATGTGCAACTAGATCACCATAATCAGAAAGGCCTCAGGAAAGTTCCCACCCTCCCAAAGTGTAATGACGGTATAGAATAGGATAAAGCAGGAGATGAAAGAATACTAAAGGAAAAGGTTTGGAAGCAAAGCTGTCAAGGTGTAATGATGGTAGTATAGAATACCTAGTAAACAGAGATAATAATGTGTAATAATAAGGTTTCTTGGTATCAGAATGAATCCGACGATCCCTTAAGTGTTAGCCACGAAAATTATATAAAGTACCCAACCTTAGTCTAAGCTTACCAAACCACTAGGATTTTGGGACGGCTTTAGCCACGGGTATGGGTGGTTTGGTAGATTTGTAGCATAATATGGAATCAATGAGATAGGTTACGGCAAAGTTGCAACTAGCATGGCGGGTGGATCCTCAAGGTACGGTATAATTACTTGTATTTAAGTAACGACCCTTGACAGTACTAGACTATGGAAATTAATGGAAATAAAAGGAAATGTATGAAAGAAGTATGAATTATAACTGGAACCAAATCACTAGCATCCCCACCTATAACAAAAAGTGCAGTTTAAGTAGAAGTATACAAACAGTTAAGCTCCCAGAGAAGCTACCGGAACCAACCTTCTTAGTATAAATCCTTTGGGTAAACAAAATGGCAAGTAAGAGATAAATAAAGAATCTAACCCTGCACTACAAGGTCCTAATTTATACAGATAAACAGATCAAGAAAATTTGTAGGGACTGATAAGTAAAAGTAACTGATAAGCAGCCTGATTCATATGTATACCTTTCAATGTCAAATCTGAAATGAAGGAACCCAATTATAGGACACACAATACCTTCAGAGATGATAAACCCTTGAGTAAAGGTTGGAAAGCCTAACCCAATAGTTATACAAAACAAGTTAAAGGGAGTTGAATTCTTAACTAGAAAACTCATAGATATATCTTCTTATAAACATATACAAGAAGACTAATCAGTCAAGAACTAGAAGGTGTAAATATAAACCACGAATCTAGTACTATTCAAGACTGATAGCTTATGCGGGAAATAATCTGGAGTAAGTAGAGTATAACGAAAGATCTAGGAATGAGGCTTCTTTGATGCACCATAAGAGCTGTAACATGGTCGTAATGTGAAGTAATCAGCATGAATTTTATGAAAGCAAGACGATGAGTCCCCTCTTAATCAAGAATTCAAGAAGTATTAGGCATAAGTTAGATATTAAGAATGATGAAAAATCTCATATGCTTACTAGTTAAGGAGTAAATGATCAGCCGGGCAAAGACCTTCGTTGTTAAGTTATATAGAATCCCCGATGAAACAGAACCGTTACAGCAAAGCAAGAGTTCAAATAGAAAAATTAGTACACAACTCTAGTTACGACTTCCAAGTCGTGACATTCTAGGTTCAGCGTGATCATCACATTATTCCAGGGTGTGATGATAGTACACCATAAAATCATTGGGAAATGATATAGTACAGAGGATGAAAAGGAGATGGGTAATTAATCAGTTAAAGTTGGTAGTTTATAAGGAACACATAAATCCTGTGATCTATGATAAGATTCCAAGTTTAAAGAGGATTCGAGGACGAATTCTAATTAAGGGGGGAGAATTTATAACGCCTGACAGTCTCTACTACTGTTACGTTGTAGTACTGTGGTATTACAGGATGAAGATAACATAATATAAATTATGTTGGGACACAAATATACTCATGGAATGACTTTGGGAACAAACGATAAAAACTTTAAAATTCTGATACGAAATTCCATGAAGTTATATTCCGGATAGCCCATGGTTTTTGGGCTGTAAATTTCTTATATGAACTCCAATTTTTATAAATTTTATATTGTCAGAAATCTGAGATCGAGATCTATAACTTTCGCATTGAACATTTTTCCAAATTCAAAACAGAAATAGGCTGTAAATGCGGAGTAAAAAATTCAGAAGAATAGTACCCGAGGGCATTCTAGTAAATTCTACAAGCTTCCTCAAATTTCTACACTTTTCTATTTTTTTAATGACCAACATTAAAAGGAAATACTATTCACAAATGGAAAACAAAAAGAAAGTAGAAGAAACATGGGAGAAAAGAAGAAAAGAAGAAGAAGAAGAAGAGAAAGAAGAAGAAAAAGAGAAGAGGAAAGAAAAAGAAGAAAGAAACAAAGAATGAAAGAGCTTGACAACCATTTGAAACTTGGGAAATTTCGGAAATCAAAAGAAAGAGGCAAGAAATCAATGACCCAAATTGTGAAATATTAAGTTTTGATGATTTGATAATTGTATTATATTGTGATCTTAGGTGTGATGATGATTGTGTGATTTTTTTATTAAGACAATAGAAATGTTGATAAACCCTAACTTGTTAAGTTTTGGGTATAACTTTGTGAAGTATATGAAGTAGATTAAAAGTTGATTGTTGATGAGATGATGATTTAGTGTATGTGAAATTGAGTGTAATATGATGTATTGTGCATTGGTTTTTAGTATGTAAGTGTTAGTATGGAGTGTAATATGATGTATTGTGCATTGGATGAACATGGAGAAGTAAAAATAGAATCTTAGAAAACTAGATCACGTCGCGACGCTGAAGAGCTTTACGTCACGACGCACAAGGGAAAACGACAGCAAGTTTCTAGATGTTGCGCGTCGCGACGCGTTGCATAAATCATTCCGAAATCAATTTTAAATCATCCCAGTTCCACCCTAGCATGTTAGAGGCCACCTTAATGGTCTTGTATCAGTTCATATATATACCTTACATCGAGACACAAGCAAGATAAGCCTTGTAGATAAAACATATTAGTGTATTAATAAGCTTAGCTAAGTTCCGAAGCTCATTTTATAACGTATATGCTAATCAAGTTTCCGATCATAGATTATCCACATGGACCACAATCTTCTTCGATGAAGAGATTCAATGCTAGCCAAATTCCAAAATCTGTGAGTGGACACTACTATTTTAAATTGATCTTCATTTTTTTATTTTTGCAACAAATTTACTTTTTACGCTTTAGGGCGTTAGATCATTTTTATTACAGTTATTGCATAAAATTTTATGATTTAAGTTATATTTGAGAAAGAAATGTTTTCAGAATATGGTTTATGTTTTTCTAGGCACGGGGGAAAACCCACTTCAGTATGTAACTTTATTCAGTTATGGAATTGACGGACAGCACATGTGCACATGTAGAGGGCTGAGGGGACGACAATACGTAACTCCCCCAGATCCTAGTTCAGGACTAGGGATGAAAAATGTCCCTATGTCCTAGTTTCAAAGCTTGGAGGGTAACATAGATATGCACCCCCAAGTCTAGTTCAGTGGCTTGGGGGACGACGATACGTAATGCCCCAAGACCACTAGTTTCAGGGACAAAAGTGGCATGCTTTGGGGGACGGCGATACGTAACACCCCCATACATCAAGTTTTTCAGAGACAGATCAATTTTTCAGATATCAAATTTTTTTCGAAGAACAGTTTTCAGAGATAAGATTTGAGAATTAGTTTTCAGAAAACATACTTTCAAAAGCAGATTTCAGAAAGACAAGTTTTATAAAAGAGATTTCAGACAAGGCTCTTCAGAAGAGAGTTTTTGTAGAAAGTTATTTTTGAATTCTGGTTTAGAATCCAAAATTTTATATAACTGTATTTCAGCTTTCGTCCACTCACTTAGATCGTATAACGGTATAACCCCCTCCCAATTTCTTTATTTTGCTGTAATACCGGAGGATGAGTTCGAGAGGATGAATACTGAAGGCAGTCACTAGGGTGTTGAGTCCACCAGGTTGAGTCAGTCAGTGTCAATAAATGTCTCGCATCATATTATTATTAGTAAAGAATATTCATGTAAATATTTATAGGAGTTATTTCTAAAGTTTAGTTATGAAGTAAATCTGAGTATTTAGACTGTAAAGCATTATGAAATCTTGATGTTGAGTTGGGCATCGGTCCCATTCATGAGTTCTTATCTAAGATGAGTTCAATATTATTAGAAAGTCAGAGGCTCAGGGGATATTATGGCCTATTCCCTGCCGGTAGCATCTCCCAGATTAGAGATGTTACGAGAAGTGTTCTTAACCTTCTCATTTTAGTTAAAAGTCTCTGTTTTAAAGATTTATATGAGATATAAATTGCTGGTATGCATGTTTTGATGAGTATGCACACTTTAATGTTCATGTGATGAATGTGTATTTTAATGTTCATGTGATGAATGTTGTTTTAATGTTCATGTGATGAATGTTTGTTTTAGATACATTTGATGAATGTATTGAATT